>JABXWE010007563.1:0-17333 GCA_014611495.1 Limonius californicus
CGGACTGCTTTTATTGATGGTTTTCCTTGGGGAAGTAAATTTGCCACCATCTGGTTGTAGCCTGCCTTCCTTAACAATTCTTTTGACGGTGGCTGATCCAACGCCAGTTGCTTGCGACACTCTTTCGATCAAACTGCTTAAAGGAATAGTAAGTTCTTTGGCATCCTTTTCTTCCTTCATAAATTTGTAAACGCTGTAAATTATATCACGGCCTTGACTGTGCACTGTTCGTTTGGCGTTGCTCATAATTACTAGTGATCTGTAAATAAACTTTAATTAGTAAAATGGCTAAACAGAATATTATTACATTAGATATATAAAAATGGATTTCAACAAAGTAGAACTTGGTACTGCCAATAGAATATTATTGTTACTTACTGTACAACAGCTACTGATGCGAACTTTTTAAACAACGAACTACTTTTGCAAAGAAAACGCTGTAGGTGGATTATAACCTAAAAACAGTTTTAATAAGTATTCCATAAAAATGTTAAATTTGGGTACTTCTACTTACAGCTACACAGTAAATAAACCGCTGTAGTCTTCAAAAAGACTGTTTCTTCTAATAACGCAGGGAAATTTGAATATAAACAAGGGAAAAAATGGCACGCCTAAAAATGACAACAAATATTTCCGCAACGATATTTTCAAGTTGGTCTTTAGAACAGTTCGTGACGTCAGTAACATATTTTGGTTTATTGCGCACGCATCATGAGATATTGCAATGCCTCTACAAAGTCTGCGCACGCGTGTACACGCTCCATCAGTCGGTCTCGGTTTAAAAGAAATTTATGCAAACAGCTGTATTTGTATTGATTATAAATCCGAAACCCTGGAACGACATGCAAACGAAATTAATAAACTGGTTTCTTCTAGCTTCATGCCTGTTATTAAAATTGATCTATTATACAACGATATAGCTTTATAGTCCGCCATCTTTCATGCACATATTTTCAAAAATTGTGCACAAACGTATATGAGCGGAAAAATGATTACATGAGTACTCGCTCAATCGGTTGTGAGTTTCGGTATGAACGGAACTTTAAGTTGATGCAAATAGCGGCGACTGCCTTGGCCACAACGTCACAACATGAACGCAGTTATTTGCATAAACTAAAAGTTCCGTTCATACCGAGACCGACAACTGATGGAGCGAGTACTTATCTAATCATTTTGCTTTTTACGAGTTCATGGTCGACTATCCTTTGTGTGCATTGTGTACATGTACATGTGTACATTTTAAAATTTTTGTGAACGAACGTGTATGCACACAAACCGTTCGTGGATGTAAAAATCCCAGGTCAGTAGTCACTCTAATAGGTGAAATATTTAGGTTAGAAATTGTGTTTGTTGTAGATTTCCTGTAAGATTGCAGCAAGTTATTCATTAAAATAACTCAACAAGAAAAATAGCACTCCTGTGTAGAAAAAGTGCCTTATGTCAAAAAATCCTCCCAATACGAATACTTTGAATGCATATAGTTCCATTCAATAAAGTTGCAAATATACGAGGATGGTTCATCAACGTAGAAACGTACTAGAAGATTTATATCACGGAAGATACAAAATAATAAAATCCCTTAATATTCTGCAGAGAAAAGAAAATAAACGTTTTCCACTACTTATACTAAGCTTCAGAAACGACGAACACATTAGAAAAATATATGAGATAAAAGGGACACTAGGCATGAAGGTCGAAATTGAAACTATAAGAAAATCAAAACTTGTCTCCCAGTGTACAGAATGCAAAGCTTATGAACACACCAAAGAGTCTGCAACAGAGAATCAAAATGCTTGAAATGTGCCGAAAAACACCACGCAAAAGAATGCAAAATGCGTGAATACCATCACACCCAAATGTGCCAACTACACAGGCTGCGAAGTAGCCAAAAGGATGCAGAAGATAAGAAACGAAACAACAAGAACCCACCAAAGTAACATAAAATAAAGGAAGGCAGAAAATAGACCACTATGTTGATTGGACTAGGAAGCATTCCCAACGCTACCAAATACCAAAGAAAAGAAGAACATTTCACAGAAAACAGAAATTTTGACAAATCAGCTACTCTACAAAGCTTAATGTCAAAACTTGAACAACCGGAAAAATGTTCCATCAGCAAGAAAAAATAGTAAAATGAATCTTTGAGTGATTAATAAAAGTTGAAGAAAATACTAATAAATCTACTGCTTCAAAGAAACAATAATGAACACAGAAGACATTAGTGTTGCTGCCCGGAATACCAACGGTGTACGGTTGTCCATCTTGGGGCTGTGCCAGCAAAACCAACATTAACCAAATTCAAAATTTCTAGAATAACGTGCTCAAGGAAGAGTATCGTAGATGCACCCTGGCACGCTAGCAACAGTGTTATCCACAGGGATCTAGGCATAAAAACCGCGTCAGAAGAAATAAAAACTTTCCCAGAAGTACAGACCAGGTTTCATGACCACGTTCAGATCTAGTGAGAAAGCTCAAGAAGACAAAACCATTTGAGGTAGTGTAAAAATAAATTAAATGAGCAGAGCAAAAGTGAAGTGGTAACACACAAAAATGGTGTTGCTAAGTAGAACTGAGAGGTCACCAAGAGGTGACTTCTTAACAACTATTTAGTTAATTCAAGTTAGATTAAAATTATTAGTTAATCTTCTAGATAAACTGCAATAAAACCTTGTAAAAAAAACAGGTTATGGCACCTAAAACTGGACGATGCATACAATTACATGAGAGCACCTAGAATGACTCAGCACGCAATGGAAAGAGCTATGTTGGGACTCTCACTAAGTGATAGAAAAACCAATAAATGAATATAGGGAAAAATGAAAAGAGCTTGAAATGTAGCACGAGAAATATAAGAGGGCAGCCTTTTAAGTTTTTACAAACGACTACTAGGTGGCGCTAATGAGATATGTCATTACTATTTTCGTAAAATTTGACATTTGTTATTGTGAAAACAGTGGCATCTTAGAAATTGACAGAGTAGTTTGTTTACACTGAGCAATTTTGTGAAAAAATGGAAATATCACATGAAGGTTTACGTTGCATGATTTTTTACGATTTTAGTAAAGGCCTAACTCAACAACAATCCATAGAATCGCATCGTTCAACCTTTGGTAATGAAGCACCATCAAAAAAGACTGTTTACAATTGGTTTGCAGAATTTCGTCGTGGTCGTGCGTCCGTCAGTAATGAAGTTCGTGAAGATCGACCAAAATTGGTTGTTATTCCAAAAAACATTGATGCTGTGCGCAATATGATTGAAGAACATCGGCATGTGACTTGACTGATGGCTGATGGCTTGAAAGAGCGAGATCTAGGACGCGGTTTTCTAAGCATCTCTATGCACTTAGGCCGCATTTGGCCCATTGTACACCCTAACTAAGAATTTTGCCTATCTGGGGTAATTCCAACTCCACTAGTGATTTTTAACGTGTCACATATCGCAGTGGCACGAGACCTACGGCTTTACTTCTTATCCGACAGAAGGCGCATTTTCAGATTTTTCACGCATGTGACTTACAGTGAGATAGAAGCATCTTTAAGCACATCGAAGGCTGCAGTACATTCGAGTTTGCATGAACACTTATCTGTAAAGAGGATCTATTACCGATGGATTCCGCATAATTTCACCAAAGCTCAAAAAAGGCTCGTGTTAATTGGCGTAAGGAAATGCTCAAAAAAATCGACCGAGGAAATGTAAAATCCGTATACAACATCTTATAGGTGACGAAACTGGGATATATTCGTATGAACCGGAAACTAAGCAACAATCCCTTGTTTGGGGGTTCCAAGATTAACCGAATCCCACAAAAGTTGTTCGTTCACGAAGCACTTCCAAGAAAATGATCGCTTGTTTCTTCGGTTGTACTGTACATGTCCCAACCATTCCTTTAGAGGATCGAAGAACAGTTAACGCTGAATGGCATACAACAATTTGTTTGCCAGAAGTCATCGACGAAATCAGGAAAAACAACCGAAATCGTCGCATCATTCTTCATCATGGCAATACGAGCTCCACACACCACGTCAAACTCTTAATTATTTGAAGGAGAAAACATCAAATTAATGTCTCATTGCCCGTATTCCCCTGATTTATTGCCTAACAACTTCTTTGTGTTACCGAATGTCAAACAAAAAATGCGTGGACAGCGATTTTCACCACCTCAAGAAGCTGTTGAAGCCTTCAAAAACCATGTTTGTGAGATATCAACTTCGGAGTGGCAAAAATGTTTCGAGAATTGGTTTGAACGCATGCAAAAGTGTATAAGTCTTAAAGGCGAATATTTTGAAAAGCAATAAAATAGTTTGTCCCCAATAAGTTTTTTCTTTCCTAGTTTTTGTAATTACTTAAAAGGCTGCCCTCGTATGACTACTCGAACAAACATATGCTTCACTGTAAGCTTTATATGCACAAACTACCTGTAGAAAGACCACTGATGATATGGATTGACGACCTGAAAATAACAGCAGAATTTAACTGGAACCAACGAGCCCAAAGCAGAAAGATATGGAAATCCATGGAAGAGAGGTATATCCAAAAATAGACAATAGAACACTAGGAAAGAAGAAAATATTAGAAAAACTTGCCCTCGGCATCTAAAGGTTTAGCGCCGGCCCTGACTTACACTGCTATTCTTACTATACTATTATGACACGATATATCACTTATAATTGTTGGTCTGTATTTCTTAAACAACAATAAATATATAAAATGTACATCTGATATAATAGTTAAACTATAAATAAACTGTAAAAAGTATGGTAATATTCTATTAGTAAGCAAACAATTTATCTAACCATAACTTTAGTGAGTAATGATGTAGGTAAGACTTTCTTTAAGTGTCACCATTTCTTTAACTAGTCTACACAGCCGGAAGTAGTGAAAGCAGGAAAATATAGCTCCTACTATTTATAATAAATTTTTTTATGGAAGTTTTGTTGAACACGAATATTCAATTAAGTTGTTACTTAAATCATAATAAAATAAAATTGTGCCTACCGGCAACCGTTAAGCAATACCGGTCGTTATTTGTATATATGGTGCATAAAATTTAGAAAAGTATTATACTCTATCTGTTATTATAATATTTATAGCGTCATCTCCAAAAAATTAACAATCGTACCATGCATCTCTTGAGGTGCTTGAACAGTTTTATGTAAATCGTGTATCCCAGATGGGCAATTTACTAATAATGCACTTATAGTACACCGTTATTTTTGTGGAACTACTTGTTCAACATAATCATTCAACTATTTAATATTAATAGCTTGTTAAAATGCTGTTATGTTGCCACCATTCACTTACCAATACAACTGAATGCCGATTTTTACGAAATATTACGGTTCTGGATCGCAGATACGGTCAGACGTTCTAATCTACCGTAACTTTAATGGAATCTCGACTCTCGATTACTTTGATATGAATAATTCACAGACTTGCATGAAACCGTAGAAATCACTAACTCGACTCTAACTAAAATAATATCATGTGATGGCATGTTTTTTATAGTTGTATATTTTTCACACAATAGTAAACACAGATAAACAGTTTAAAGAATTTAGCCGTCACCATATGAGTGATAATAAATTAATAGAAATAATGTGGGTTAAAAAGGGACTTACACAATTATAGAAATTTTAGGTTATTTTATTATAAGTTTAATATTTTCATTTTGTTTTATGCCCATTTATATACAAGAATATACAGAGTGTCCTGAAAGTGAAAAGCCAATTAAACTAAAAGTACCTTAGTAAAGAAGTGCTTCCTCAAAAAATTTAAAAAAATATATATTATAATGTAGTAGTTTTCAAGGAATTTTGTTAAATTAAGAAATAATGTTTCAAAGATAAATTACAGAACTTAAGAGTCGAAAAGCCCATATAAATATATGTCCTAAACGTAACCGTTAACGAGTCATCGTTTATTTCAAAATTTATGTTGCTAAAATTTTAGTTGAACGAATTTTATGAAAGAAATCTGTTTTTAATACATTTTTATTATTTTATTTAAAAGAAATATTCAAAATTATTTCCATTGTATTCGATACACAAAGCCACACGTCGCAGAAGAAATAGCTGCGTTTTTAATATGGTTGCTGGGTTATTCATAATAATATCGGCGGCCCGCTGTATTCTTTGGCGTAATTATTTTACCGTGTGCACTTCAGTTGCATAAACAATCTGTTTCATGTGACACCAAAGATAAAAATCTAATGGAATCACGTTCGGCGAACGCGGTGGTCATACTACGGGTCCTTCTACTCGAATCCATCTTCCCGGAAAATGTGCGTTAAACCAAGCACTAACACGATGTGCTGGTGCCCCATCGTGTTGATACCACACTGCACGTCCAATATTTAATGGCACATCTTCCAGTAATAGGGGTAGGTAAAGAGTTTTCTAGAAAATATTCGGAATCCGCACCATTCAAACGGTGTGGGAGTTCAAATGGTCCAATCAGACGATCATTAAGAATACCAGCTATCATATTAACACTAAATCTATGTTAAAAATGCGAGCGTCTTCTTAGATCAGGATTTTCTGCATCCCATTCACGAAAATTATGATAATTACTGCTACCATCTCGTGTGAAAAAAGCTTCATCGGTCCATAAAATATGCGGTAGGGTTTGATTATTTTATACCCAATTACAAAATCTTAAACGAGCTTTAAAATCATTACCTAGAACTTGAACTCTTTGATGATGATATGGATGTAAGCGAGCACTTCTTATTAATCTCCAAACCTGGTTTCTACATACTCCAGTACGTAATGCAGTTCTTCGCACAGGTATTCTGGGCGATGTTGTTATTGGGCCTAATTTTTTTTTTGATAAACATCTGAATGGCGATCTAGGACGTTTCGCCACTGATATTTCTGCGCCGCCATTTCGCCGCCAGGCCGTTTCGCCACCAGCCGTTTCGCCACCGGACCAGTTCGCCGTCAGAATTTTTTGAATAACTTATACACCCATGATTATGAAGCTTTCTCAGAGTAAAAGAATATTAACGAATAATGAAACATTTTCAAGATAAGAATTTATACATTATTGATGAAACTGATAATTGTGGGCTATCGAAGGCAAATATTACAAAGTTGCTCTATTATTAACATCCCTTACAATTCTTAAAATTCCTTCGTCAGTTAAACGAAATTTCAAACCTTTCTGAGGGGCAAGTTGCCCGGCTATTAGTTGTTCCATATACACGTCGTGACCCTTCTGCATTTTTCTTAATCCATCAATGAATTTCCATATGGATGGATGATCTATACCTAACTCAGTTTGCAGGCGACGATGAGCAGCCTCCGCATGATTGTACGATCATCTGTAGTTAGGGTGCGTTCATGGACATTCCATATATCAAGGGGAAACATTGGATTCCGTCTTGCAGTTCCTCGACGGTTGGATCTTCCAACATAATTGTCCTCGAACTAGTCCAGCAAAGGTGAAAGGTCGTTGGGTAGATCTCCCGCCAGAACGTCGATAGCTTCGTCCAAATTTGGTATTGGCACAAACTCTAAAGCCATTGCCTATAATCATTAAAAAACATTTTATTTACAGCTATTTTCTTTATTGCAATAATAGTAATTCTTACCATTTTTGCTTTCATGGCAAACTCAAGATTGTTGTTGTATTCGTACACAAGCGACAGTCGGGCTAAATGCTTTCTCATATTTTGAGACAGGTGAAAATAGCATCCTTTTATAACTGTATCGGGAAAGCATTTCCTAATAGCTGATATAGCACCTTGTTCAAAATTGCATTTTATTCCGGATAGTGCTAAATTTGGCAGCTTTTCCTTGAGCATATAAAACATTCGCCGATGAGTAGCTCCTTGCTCCTTTGAGCAACGCTTAGACTACTGGGTGCCCTCTATCGAAGTAATCGATGATTATAGTTTATCCACAGTATTTCAGTAACTAGTACTTGTTTCTGTTTGTTGTTTATGAAAGTTACTTCTGGAAAATTTCGAATCATTTATTCCAATGTACCATGAAGTTTCAGACTGCATTTATGTTATTAACATTGTTTGATAATTAAATTTAGTTTTGACTTGAACAAACTAATATGTTAAGTTTCTACGTTAAAATTTAATAGTAATGATGAATACTAGGTATTCAATTTGCCTAATTGTTTTGGCGCCGAACTGGGCCGGCGGTGGCTAAACGTCCCATATCCAGTGTTGGGTAAGATCCTCTAATTAGGGATCTGGATACAGATCCAGATACATTTAAAAAATATGATCTAGATCCAGATCAAAGATCCAAACCTAAAAATGGATCTAGATCAAGATTCAAGATCCTTAACAAAGTATCTAGATCCTTTATAGATCCTTTCGCATTTCGAACGTGTCAGGGGTGTTTTTTAATTTTTAGATATTCCAGAGATATGGACAGTGCCACTGAATACTTGGACAGTAACATAAGAAAATAAATATATAGTTAACGGGAACAAAACTTTATTACAAACTTATACTACTTACAAGTTACAATACAATAATAATACGCTACACTACACCAAAAGTTACTATATTAACTATAAAGTTACATAATTCTAATTATCGAATTTTATTTTATTTTCTTTTAAAATTAACAACGTTTCGAAAATTTCGTCATTTAACCTATTTCTAAGAGGGGTTACAATTTGTCCACCCTTACTAAATATTCTTTCGGCGGGGACAGTGAAGAAGGCAGTGTACAATTACATTTAAGGACAATTTCTTTTATTATCGGATACTTATTTAATTGAATGTAACTGTTATCGGGATCCTCAAAATAGTTTGTACACTGCAATGTAGATGTTTGTACCTGCGTATTATTTATTTTAAAACAATCAAAAAATTCCTCATGATAGGAATTTTCTTTTTCGGAATTTACGTGACTTTCTGTTGTTTCATTATAATCTTCTTGAGATCCTCCTAACTGTAACTCTTCTAGTTTGCGTTTCAATACACTTCTGCAGAATT
Source organism: Limonius californicus (assembly GCA_014611495.1). Taxonomy (NCBI): domain Eukaryota; kingdom Metazoa; phylum Arthropoda; class Insecta; order Coleoptera; family Elateridae; genus Limonius; species Limonius californicus. The sequence goes on from JABXWE010007563.1 coordinate 8,964, forward strand.
CAGAATCATCTTTAAACGAAGTAATTTCTAACCTCCTTAATTTAAATTTTGGATTAGAAATTGTAGCCAACAAGTATGATCGACTGCCGGAGCTTTCTATGTCCATTATATTTGCAAAACGTTTTTGAAGTCCATTTAGCAAACATCCTCTTAATTTTGAAGAGTATTGTAATTCCAGCATAGCTTCCAACGATTTTTTAATTTTAAAAAGTGTTGGTAAAACAGTTCTTAAGTGACAGGTTTTTCCATTTTGTAAAATGTCTATTGCAACTGCTATAGGTTTTGTAACAAAAATATGTTCTTTCAAAAAAAGAATATCGGATGGCTGAAATCCTTCTAATTTTTAATACAAATTTCGTTTAATTTTGATTCAATGCTAATTAGCTTCATGCATGCATCATGCATGAAATTCCACCGAGTTGGAGAAGGAACTTTCAATTTAATACCATATATATTTTCCAATTCGTCTGATGCTTTAGTTGACCTACTTACTAAATTCCATAAAGAAAAAACTTTTTGAAAAACCGAATCGTGTATTTTTTTATATATTGCGTTTTCTGTGGCTTTGACTGCATCTATAGTAATAATAAGGCTTAGGGTATGTGAACAACATTTAAAATGTTGAGGTAAAAGCACGTAGGTACTGTCATCATCAAAATCTGCTAAAGATTCTACATCTACATCATTTTGATTTTGCAGTTCTGTTAATTCGCTATCATTATATTTGTCTCTAGACAGAGAAGATGTAAATATATTAAAAGCTTTGCTGAAATTGCTTGCGTTATCCGTTACAGTTCCTGAAAGCACTTTCGTCGCTCATTATCACTCTAACCTAACACTACCAAATGGTTCACCCCCAGTGACAGCAGTGAAGCAAATACCGAAAAATGTCTGTTCTTGCTTTACCTAGTCTGCCTAATAAGAAATAAAATAGCTAAAGTATTTTTGCTACCTCGCAACAGGTACATTTGAGGGACCGGAAATTCCAGGCGTCTGTCTGCATCTGCACAATTGCTCAAATATAGGTACGCTTAGTGCATAATGGGTAGGTAAAACCAGTAAAACCCAACTGCAATCTTCCTATAAGCACGTACATAATTTATTTTGCTAAAGAAGAATAGATGACATTTCCTAAAATACATAAACATACCTTAAATAGGAATTATTACTCAATGCGTTTTTAAAGTTCACAAAAGAAAAATCAAGAAATAAATTGTAGCGGATCTTTGGATCTAAAGATGAAAGATCCAGAAAATTATGATCTAGATACAGATACAAGATCCTTGCGTAAAAAGAATCTAGATCCAGATACTAGATCCACATAGTGGATCTAGATCCGGGATCTAGATCCACTGGATCTAGATACTACCCAACACTGCCCATACCGCTGAATGGTCCCTAATTTTTGTATTTCTTGCAACATAATTTGCTTCAACTTCTTCAAAATGTCGCTCCAAGTCTAGTGAAAAATATGTGGTTGCAGCACAACGGTGTTCGAGCACATTGCGCACTAGTGATTCGATAGTTCTCGAATGAAGAATGCAGGAACAAGTGTATAACCGCGGCTGTCCCATCTATTAGCCACCAAAATCGTCAGATTTACGAACATGGAGTTTCTCCTATAAGGACATAAAACATATTGTGTACAGGATCCCAAAAAGTACTACAGAAGATATGAGGCAACGCATAGTAGATGCTCTTGGTACAATTTCCGGAGACTCGTTACGAGCAGTAAATTATGTCGATTTTAAAACGATTCAACATGTGTATAGAACAGAATGGGGGTCACATTGAACAATTGTTATAAATAAATAATTTAACTGAAATAAAAACATTTTTCTATATATGTTATTAATAATAAATGTAGGCACTTGTCAAAATCGTGGCTACTAAATTAGATATATATTAAAAGTTTAACAATTCTACGATTGAAAATGAAAAAGTGAAAATTTCCCTGAAAATATCTGTTGTAGGCCAAATCAAAAATATAATAGTATATTTCATTTGGAAAAAGAGAGAATGCCCTCTATGAAACAAATTAAATTTGCACTGGTGTAAAAAACACCATGTATAATAAAATTAATATTTGGTGGTTGTGTCGTTGTGGTACATCACTTAGGTATGTAACTGCAAAGTATCTATTTATAATTAATCGTAATACTCACGCACCGAATTAATTTGTTAAATCTTGCGCCGACAAAAATATTCACATGTTTTGGCTAAGCTCGGAAACGCGTTATCCTATATCAAAAACCAAGAAATTGTTGAATAGATAATTTTAGGATGAATTCAAAAATGTAAAAATATAGAGGGAATTCTATTTCGCTGTTACGAATCACCCTGTATATTTAAAAATACTTTTGTAATATGCACATTTTGGCACTACATCACTTTAAAAAAAGAAAAATTTGCTAATCATTTTAATAAAGCCAATATTAGACTTTGACGCATTAAAGAACAACCCTGTATAATAGCAAATTAAGAAAGTATCAGAAATAATTACATTACTATTAACATAATTTGTGTCGCTACTCTGCCATGCATTCATTCAGTCTAAATGACAAGGAGAAATGCTCAATTAATTTGCTCATCCTTAGAAGCATTCACTAATCTGGCAGCTGTTAAGTCAAGGCCGTTTCTTTGGCTACTGGTTTTCTTATAGTTACCGTTCTTATCGCGATGTTACCTTATTTGCTTCATAATCTCACATCGGTGGTGGAAGGTGCATGCATGTTGGTGCTCTAGAGCAGTAGAACATGTGCGTTCAGTTTTTGCAAATCGCTCTCGGTTAAGAGTTCACGAGTGCGACCTAACAGTTCGATCTGCGGAAGAGGTGCCGCACTTCAGCATCTTGTTTGTCTAGATGTGTGTCTAGGAAGGCTGTGGTGCTAATTCCCGTAATTACACTGTTACGCATTGATCAGTACCGGCCAGTTCAACTGCTGTACTGTTTGTCTCTTCATGCGTTTACTCCAGAATTGTGTTGTTCGGTTAGTGCGGCTTGAACGCTATTAGTCGTAAAACGGTTACAAACAATGTAAGTCGAAGTGTAGTGTGCTATTGTTATTGAGTGCAAATATTGGAAAACTTATCTGAAGTGTGTTTCTTCCCCAGTTAAATGTGAACAAACTAAATTGAACTCAATGTTGTAAACTTCCACGTGTAGTTGATTTCGCGATAGTGCCAACCAAGAACACAATCAAGGTAATCATTAAGCAGTAATTATAGGCTGATTTAAATAAAATATGACATAAAGGAAACGCATGTTCATTAATTGGTACTAATTTATGACAATACTATTTATATAAGTTTATGACTAATTAGGCATTTGAATAATTGCCCAGAAAACAATAGATCAATTGATTTTTCGCTCATACAACCTTTTATACATTTGTTTAAATCAATGTAAAGCTGCAGATCGGACTTCCAAGTTTTAGTAAATTTTATTACTATTTTTTGGATCCAGAAGCTAACGCATAGTTCAAAAAAACACTTATAATATCTGCAACTTTAAATAGTCTTATAATCAGGAGGACAAACTAGAAACTTGCGAGCTGTTGTGAGTTAATGGAATTGATGCTCGAACGATTGACATTCTTTCTAACCAAGCTCTAGGCAAGTGTGATTCCTGTAATCTACCAGGTTATTAGGTAAATAAAAACTTGTTTACACTTCCTTAAACTCATTGCATTTACCTTATATATCCGCATACGTTCCGGATATCTTTTAGATAGTTACGTACATGATACAGTAAACCAGAAAGTTAAAAATGTACATATAGGTATTATATAATACGAGTATACAGGGTGTCCCAAAACTCCTGGGACATAGAGCTACCACGTATTCTAGAGGTCAAAAGAAGTCGATTGGACCCAACTTTGTCATATACCAAAATGTACGATATGATGTATGATAGCGGCAAAAATAACAGCAGCAACAACAACAACAATTAAAGCAGCAACGATGGTTACAATAACAAAAAGAATACAAAAGCAACAAACAGTGAACAATTATTGAAAAGTTTACTGTCAACAATCAACTGAGATGATTATGAATTTGTTTCCTATCAAAATTATCACCTTTGTTTTATTTTTGTGTCTACGGCCAACTAAATTTTGTAATACAATTAAACCTGCAATAATAATATCGGTTATCAGTGTTTGAGTAAACATTTTTTTTCTTCGAAACTATACGAATTACGGAGTTTTTACAAGAGTAAAAAAATGAAGCTAATGAATAAGTCTTCACCTTAAAAAACATAGAATCGTATCATCATCCTAAAAAAATTCTGAACCAATTTATCAGGGGGTGGGGGTGGTTTTAACCCTTCTCTAATTTTCTTTGGGTTTCTTTATTTACTGAAAGTAGTGGCTTCCTTTGAAGTGCCCAGGTACCAAATTTCATTAAAATTGGTTCACACGTTTCTGCACAGCATACAAAAATGTGATTTTTTAAGTAAACTTTGAACTCCTCTCCCAGGCAAACGGTACATTTTGGTATATGACAAAGTTGGGTCCACTCGACTTCTTTTGACCTCTAGAATACGTGGTAGCTCTATGTCCCAGGAGTTTTGGGACACCCTGTATATGAAAATACCATGTTTTTGTCATTTGATGTTAGCTTAAGCTATTGAAGTTGAATAGATTTACGAAATTAATTTATGTCAAAATATTTTTATGAAAATACCAGTGTTTAAAATTTTGTTACGGGCCAAACGAACTTCTTCGTCGACCCGCAACAGAAAAGATGGAAAATGCCTTGGGCTTAGCTCAGAAGAGTAGGGGTGGTTCACAAGAAATGCTTAAGGGAAAGAAATCGAACATAGTTGTGTACAGTGAGTCAAAATTAGTGGGTGTCACCTTCCAAAGTACAGCTGATTGCATGTTCTCTTGGAAGGCCGAGAAGCCAGCAGCTTACGGGAGATCGAACCCACCATTGTGCCTCCTCCTGTATATAAAGCTTACAAAGTTAATGTACACAATAAAATACACCAGATTAAAAAATGGTACTACAGTTTAACTGCATCTAAATCTATTGAGTAAAATATAACACACAAAAGATGCAATTTAGAACAAACAACAAAAACAACTATGGGCTAAACAAAGGATTATTGGAACGTCCAAGCCGAAAGGCTCGTCGCCCCTGGCTTGCGGTATTTATTTTACTAACCACACAGATCTGCGCAGCCAGTTACGTTCGAGTTTACAGAAATTAATTAAACTTTAACCTTGACGAATAATGAAACAGCACTGAAAGTTGCCTTACTTTTAATATTACAAGGAAATTAAACAGTTCTACTTCTTAGTTATTAACGAAATACTGGTAAACAGGGAAAACGATCACTGTACAGTACATTGGCAAGTTTTACCCTAGTTTTCTTCGGTAGGGAGTAGAGAGAGGCACAATTGGGGTGTCCTTAGGTTCTGCTGGAAGCAGTCACAATTCGCAGGCACGCCCCTGAAGACTGGATCACGGTGGAGACAACGTTGCGGGACAAGACTTGCTTAGGAAAAAAAACGGGAGCTCCAGGAACAAAATTTCCGCTGCTGTACCGGATTATCACTTGCAACGGCTTAGTGGAGGGAGTCACGGGGTTAAATGCTTTGATCCGACATAAGTCGAGAAAACAATTTCACTGAATTGTCTTTACAAAAAGCTGAATATTTTTAATGCGACACAAGTCAAGAATTCTTCTGCCCCAGGCAACAAACCATACAATATCTTAATTTAGCAGAGACGCTGCCATAATGCTCCGTTACCCAAGCCGTCCTTGCAGTGCTTGATTTCGGCGCCCAGGTTTCAACGGGCAACCGGGTCGAAAGAAGATGTTAAATGGACTCACGAGAAAACGCAACGCGAACAGCTGGAAGATTTCATCATGTGGTAAAATGTGGTGCAAGAATTCTAGAACAAAATATTCCACGTGGAACTTCCGGGGCATTCGCAAACAAAGGGTTCTAAGAACTGTTTCCGATCGGCATATCCAGACTAAACAAGCGCGCCAAGCGGAACAATGGGAACCTTTCGGAAGCTTCGCAAAAGTGACCTCCCATGAATTAATCTTCGTAAATAACAAAAAGAGTAATCGACCTAAGAGTGACAATTAAAATAAGATTTTAATTCAGATGAAGCGGCAAAATCAAACGAACATAACAATATGCCAATACTTAAACAGATAAACATATCAATTACTGCCATGTTTCTTCAATTCTCGCACGATCCAACAGTGTCACGCCACAGCATCTTCTCCAATAGCTATTTTCGACGGCGTTAATTCTTCTAATGAAGTTTTGGTTAATTGTCGATATTTCTCAACCATAGGTGACACAGCTCTCTATCATCGATTTGAATAGTTTAATCTTTGTTTCTTTCCTAATTTCCTTGCTGCATAATACTGAATTTAGCTGACTTGTTAGTGCTATTCCCTTTTCTATCGTATCCAGGATGCCCTTGTCATCCTATACGTCCTTTGTTAATTTCTCTCCTAGGTATCTATTTGCAATAATAACATGGAAAGTGTCAAAAGGTTAGGGACTCAAGCACGTAGCTTTTTCTAAAAATACATCGCGCCTACCCAAGTATAATATTGAACAATTATCAAATGAGAGATAACCAGTTTCTGTTACTCATTTCAATCTATAATCCATTGTATTCTCTCCTCATGGGGTGTCTCAAATGTATTCATTTCTGAATTTTGTATTTGGTTTACTGGTGTTAAAATGATGATTGTAATAACGATATAAATGACTTGATAAATATGTGTGCAACCTTAAATCCTTTATTTTCTACAACATTTGCAACGCTACCAACTGTAATTCGCATGTAAGTCAAACATTGGGTTTAGCAGAGTACGAACATTTCATGGAAACTAATAATACTACATATATTGGTTAAATATTGGATTTCCAAGTAAAAAAATATTGGGATTCGCATACATTTCAAAAAATGATTTGAATCGGGGTACGACCATTTCGTATAAGCGCCTATATTGTGTATGTATTGGTCCGCAGAGGTATGGTCCGGTTGAATAAAATAAAGCATACCGTTCTTCTTTCAAAATAAAAATCAAATCCTTCAAAGAATAAGATTAAAAGTGGAAGTAAATGCTTTTACCAACACTTGTGAAGCAAATACTTGCGAATTCATCCATTTACTTCGGCCATAAGTAAATAGTATAAAATGAAGGAACCCTTCTCCTTCATATGATGAGCAAATCCTTCAAAAAGATTGAGTCTAGTCAGTAACAGACTCATGTCAGTTGTGAGCAGTGTGTCTTCGACCTTCACTGTTAAAAATTGCTGAAGTCGTTCGTCTAAGAAATTGGAAACCTTGAATATCTGCGCATTATAATGATTCTAGAAGATTATTTCACTTTGAGTAAGAAAACATTCAGTGGTTAGCAAATTATTTTTTAGTACAATAAGCTCAATCACGAGGACGTGGTCTAATTTGCTTAAAATGAAGATTTTCTTACGATATTTAAGTACCCCTAGATTTCAAAGAAGTTGGAGAAGAACTTGGACATGAACAGTCCACGGTGTCGCGAACAGTAATAGTGGTTGTAGCGAAAATCTTTGCCAAAGCTGATTGTTAGATACAATCTTCTACATTCGCAAGCTGCTATGATAGAAGCAAAAATGTGTGGTTTACTAAACACAATTTTCCTACTGCAATCGGCGTAACTGACTGTACGCTTGTGCATTTACCGAACCCAAAGGATCACGGTGACGAATACATAAACCAAAAGGGTGTGCCTACATTAAATGTCCAGGCTATACACTATTCACGATTGATTTGCCATCCAGCAGGCTGTGTTTTTTTTTTTCTTAAGTTGCCTTTGAAATTTTATTTGATTGATTTCTAGCAATGTCAAAATGAAATTTCCCAGTTGCCAGCTCTAGGGTCCCCTACTTTTCTAAAATAATCTAGTAGTTTAGAATTAATAAAACACATAATATGCAAATGCAAATTGTGAAAGCTTTCAACCATTATAAAAGAGATAAGCCAGACTTCACACGATTTACGATTATAAATCGATTAATTGATATATTTGGGGTAAGCATGTATTATTTCTTAAATATTCAATTGCAAATTACTTATAGTTTTAGGTGTCTGAGCGTTTTGTAAGGGACATTTTATCACAAGGACAGGACGTTTTGAAATCTTCCATTTGTAGTATACGCGCTAAGACGGACGGTGTATTGCAGGAATGGTTGGTTAACCACAATGTCGAAATTTAGGGCAAAATTACTAAGAAAAAACTTTGGGAGTTAACTTATTTCGGAAGACTGGACAAAACATATGGGAAATCTATCGTTTGAAAATATTCCTCCTTTCATTATTTCAATTGGGGAATCTGATTCAGAATCA
>JABXWE010007564.1:0-57262 GCA_014611495.1 Limonius californicus
AGTCTTACTCTGTTTTTAAATTAATCTATGGCATAATCCATTTAGTTCCTCTCTCAAGTATTTACCATATTTGTGGTTTTTCCACCCCTTTCGGGTTTAACTAGACATCCGTCTTCATATGATTTCCCAATAAAGTTTCGTCTAATCTAAAAAAGTGTTCTCTTTTTCTTGGAAATGTTTACTGTTTTATTATCGGATATAATTGCATATTTCTATTATGCTATCAAATTTCCAAAGTATTTTTCTTACAACTCCATTTAAAAAAGTTATTGGAGCAAACTGTGAGCAACAAAAGGCATTACAGACCAAATCAAATCAAATTTATGTTCTTGTTAATACACTGCACTGCTGTTTACAGATATCAAATATAAATCACTGATCAATAGACTAACAAACGGACCAAATAAATGAAGCAATCAAATAAATTAAAGTATATGAAACAAATCGCTCGAAGCAGAATTATGTTTACCAGAAATTCGTTAAAATTTGGTTTTTCTCCGACATTTTGTGTGAAAAAATAATTTATCTTCGAATATGTGCTGTAAATGATACAAGCGAGACAGCTTTACATCTCATTTATCATAGTTTATCTATAGGATGCTTTTTTGCAACACATACCATTTCTAATACGTTTCCCTTGTTCTTGGACTGCTTTTCTGTATTAATTTAAATTAACGGGGATTGTTTTTTTCTCCTTCCTTGAACCTCTAAACTTCTTGTATCATAACTTTTAGTTAACGCTGTAATTATTCTTCGTTTGCCTTTCAAACAGTTCCCTTCTACTGTCTATTGACTATTTATTATACAGATCTTATATCAGAATAATATTAGAACAAATAAGTCGCGATAAATTTCCCTACATTTACTTTGCTGTAGAAATACAGTTGTTGCTTTACATTGTTTTATGTAGTTTACCAACTAAAGATGTACGTTTAATTTTAATTTGTTTACAAAACTATTAAATTCAATAGCGTACGAAACCAATGGAAAATATTAATTTCCCTTCATACAGCCACACCTCGAAATACAGTGGAAATCGGGTAAAGAATCTACTTCCTCGTGTAAATTGATTCAATTAACAGGCACGTTTTGAGTGCTTTTGCAAGTGGTGGAGATTTAGATAGGTTGCTTGATTTGCTCGTAGCAATTATAACGCAAAAACGTCTCTGCTGAATTTTTTAGAACTTATATATAAGCTTCTTGAAAAGCTTTTGTTTACAACGTGAAGTTTTCTTTGTTATATATTTTTACTTGTCAAAGAATCAAAACATGTTTTCAATATTTTTAATTAATTGTAGGCCACTGCCAAGACTACCAAATTTAATTATATACGACTTTCGACATCGTCTTTTCAATGGTTTGAACTCCATGTAGTTGTACGTGTAAGGTTTCCACATGAAAATTTGTATTTATTACGTTTGTCATCTTACACAAAGTATGCCTCAGAGGAATTGAGTCAGATAACAACGGAATTCGGGGTTTTGAGGGGCGCAATATAGGTATTGAAATATAAACGAAGCAGTTCGCTTAAACTTTCCCTGTTAAATTTGCTTGATGATTCAAATTAGGCTGCTTCCACACCCGTCCTAGTCTGCTAACCGATTACAAATAATATCATAACACTAATTATGTAATATAATATTTATAACATATCAAGGTTTTTGCAGTAAAGTAAATCGAATATCCCCGTAAACTATTGTATTTGCTTTGCAGTAAATAGTTTATAAACGTATAGCAGGAAATATAAGTTGATGTGTTTCGCATTGTCATATCATTATAAGTTACCATGGGCTAAAAGGGTCGATACAAAAATCATAAAACGGCTTATCATCCACACACTAACAGAATAGTAGAACGTATGCAGCGTACGAAAAAGTTTGTGAAGTGTAAAAACTACCATTGACTAAATAAGTTAGTTTGAATTCAAACAATTCGCTGCAATTAATAAACCCTCTTAGTAGGCACACAATTTATAGAACACGACTTATCATCAGCGAACTAATAGAATAGTAGAACATTTACATCGGCAATTGCAGATTGTTTCCAAGTTATAGCATCATAACTTCTTAGTATGATGAAAATCGTCTGCAATTTGCTGTTATTATGAGAAAGTATAGGTAGTGCAGAAATTACCATCGACTAAAGAAGTTAGTTTGAGTACAGACAGTTCGCATTCATAGGACGGTTTATCGTCCACAAACTAACAGAATAGTAGAACGTATGCATCGTACAAAAAAGATTGTGTAGTGTAGAAATTACCATCGACTAAATAAGTTAGTCTGAATTCAAACAGTTCGCTGCAATTAATAAACCCTCTTAGTAGGCACACAATTTATAGAACACGACTTATCATCAGCGAACCAATAGAATAGTAGAACATTTACATCGGCAATTGCGGACTGTTTTCAAGTTATAGCATCATAACTTCTTAGTATGGTGAAAATCGAAAATCGTCTGTAATTTGCTGTCATTATGAGAAGGTATGAGTAGTGCAGAAATTACCATCGATTAAAGAAGTTAGTTTGAGTACAGACAGTTCGCATTCATAGTACGGTTTATCGTCCACAAACTAACAGAATAGTAGAACGTATGCATCGTACAAAAAAGATTGTGTAGTGTAGAAATTACCATCGACTAAATAAGTTAGTCTGAATTCAAACAATTCGCTGCAATTAATAAACCCTCTTAGTAGGCACACAATTTATAGAACACGACTTATCATCAGCGAACTAATAGAATAGTAGAACATTTACATCGGCAATTGCAGACTGTTTCCAAGTTATAGCATCATAACTTCTTAGTATGATGAAAATCGTCTGCAATTTGCTGTTATTATGAGAAAGTATGGATAGTGCAGAAATTACCATCGACTAAAGAAATTAGTTTGAGTACAGACAGTTCGCATTCATAGTACGGTTTATCGTCCACAAACTAACAGAATAGTAGAACGTATGCATCGTACAAAAAAGATTGTGTAGTGTAGAAATTACCATTGACTAAATAAGTTAGTTTGAATTCAAACAATTCGCTGCAATTAATAAACCCTCTTAGTAGACACACAACTTATAAAACACCACTTATCATCAGCGAACTAATAGAATAGTCGAACATTTACATCGGCAATTGCAGACTGTTTCCATGTTATGGCATCACAACTTCTTAGTAAGATGAAAATCGTCTGCAATTTGTTGTTATTATGAGAAAGTATGGGTAGTGCAGATATTACCATCGATTAAAGAAGTTAGTTTGAGTACAGACAGTTCGCATTCATAGTACAGTTTATCGTCCACAAACTAACAGAATAGTAGAACGTATGCATCGTACAAAAAAGATTGTGTAGTGTAGAAATTACCATCGACTAAATAAGTTAGTTTGAATTCAAACAATTCGCTGCAATTAATAAACCCTCTTAGTAGACACACAACTTATAAAACACCACTTATCATCAGCGAACTAATAGAATAGTCGAACATTTACATCGGCAATTGCAGACTGTTTCCATGTTATGGCATCAGACTGTTTCCAAGTTATATGATGAAAATCGTCTGCAATTTTATTATGAGAAAGTATGGGTAGTGCAGAAATTACCATCGACTAAAGAAGTTGGTTTGAGTATAGACAGTTCGCATTCATACTACGGTTTATAAGTATAGGGAATAAGTAGAATAAGTAGTGTAGAAATACCGTCTACTAAATAAGTTAGTTTGACTTCAAACACTATCTGCAATTATTAAAGCCTCTTAGTAGGCACACAATTTATGACACGCCTTATCATCCGCTACTAATGGAATAGTAGAACACATACATTACCAATCGCAAACTGCTTTAACAGTTTTTAGCAACAAAACTCCTGAGTATGGTGAAATTCTTCTTCGTTTTGCTATTGCAATGAAAAAAGATGTGTAGTCTAGACATTACCACCGACTAAAGAAGTCATTTCGTTACCATTAATAAAGCTTCTTGGTAGGCACAAAATTCAAAACACGGCTAATCATCTACAAAATGATACAATAGCAGAACGTATACATCAGCAATTCCAAACTGTCTTTATAGGTTTCAGCCATATAACTCCTTAGTATTATGAAATTCTTGTTCGTTTTGCTATTACTTCGAAAACGGACGTGAAACGTAAAAATTACTATCGACTAAAGAAATCAGTCCAGCTTTAGTAACAAAAATCATTAGTATTATGAGTTTCGTCTCTACTGTGATATTAATGTTATTACTACGAAAAGTTATGTGTAGAAATTATCATGGACTAATGAAGTCAGTCTGAGTTCAAATCTTTTGCTGCGATAATTAAATCTTTTTAGTCGGTCAAAATTCATAATACGGTTTATCATCCGCAAACTAATAGAATAGTAGAACGTATACATCACCAATCGCAGGCTGTTTTTACAGGTTTTACCAACATAACACCTTATTACGGTGAAATAAATCTTAATTTTGCTATTGTTGTTTAAACTATTCTTAGTCCAGGAGAAGCATTATTATGCAAAAAAATTGTATTTTTGAGAAACTGTTATATCGTTTAGTGTTCCAGTGAAAATAAATTAAATTTTTATACTGTAATTAAAGAGAAGAAACAAATTGCCAAGAGCTATTAAATAGTTTAAATCTGTATTGTTAACCATTTCCAAACTGTGCTCTAACTATAAACTAAAAATTATTTAAATTCGCATAAATATTTAGAATTAAATTTCTAGAATATGTAGCAAACAATTCTACAGATTTCACCACTCTTTGTACATCTTACAACATACAAACCAAGTACATAATTCGAACTAATTTTAAGCAGATTATGTAGAATTTCAATTATTTTGGCAGTTGATTACCTTCACGATTTAAATTCAATGTTAACGTATTTAAACCGTGAAGGTGGCCCACAGCCAAAGTATTTGAATGCCCAAGTATTACAATATAACGTAATGCTTCTACGAATTTGATCAGAAGGTATTGAATAGGGGCCAACTTCCAAATTTTCAGATACTCTCCGTAGCCGTTTTTGCTTAAACGATTCAAGAAATTTAGGAAACTATAAAATAAATCAAAATAGCACTAACTATTGGTGTTTAAACAAGAACACTGATTCTATTGATCTAGAAATTGGCATCTTCTGATTCATAATACAATTTATATTATCCCATATGCCCTGCTAACCCGCAGAGTGATTTTATATGCTTATTTGCACCGCCTTTTGAATTTATTGCACCTAACTTGTGATTGACGATTAATACTTTATATATATATTGCTATGTATTTTAATTTATTAATATAAATATTTAATTACATAATTATTTAAATAGATGAATAGCCCTACGTTGGCTTGCGTCAAAAAGATGCTATGAGATTTTAATTTAATAATAAATTAATTAATAATAAAGTAATTTTGTTGGACGCCAAATTTGAGTTTTTGCTCAAATTAAATAAACATAAGTTATACATACTAGCATCTATATAGACTCTTAAAATCTCAAGGTAAATTGTTTCGTGGCTTCACTGATTAGATAGTCAATTATGAAACTATTAAAATACATAATCTTATAAATACAGACTTAATTTTAAACTTATCTTTTTTATTGCGTCACTCCGACCATATTGTAGACACCACCTCTTATGATTTCTGCAACATCTGCATATTTATACTGCTTGCAAGTCTCGTTGTATCGGCCGGAACTAGTTGATTCTAACGATGACAGCGTCCAGATTGCAAATTTGAAAGTTTGCGAAACAAAACCACTGAATTACTATAATCGTTCAGTTAAATGTTCGAATTTGTTAAGGTAAGTTTCTTAATTGTTTTTAACACCACAGGATTATTATTTTTAATAAGTGAATGAAAGATTTTAATTTTATTTCCTTTTCTCTTTCAGAAAAATTCCACAAAAGAAACACACTTCAATTAAAATTTTAATTTGGTAAATTCTTTTATTATTAATCACTATAGTTGAATTAAAACACAAATTCTGGTTACACTTTTCTTTTAATAACTGTTTCAAATTTTTGTGAACAAGGTTACATAACCTAACTTAACTTTTTTGCGAGGTCACGCTTATTTTTATAACAAAATTAAACTGTGCACTAATTGAAATTACGTGCTCTTAGTACGATGGCCAAAAAGGAACTGCATTCAATTTTTCCTGCCAGAAACCTCTACAAAATCCAACAATAAAGCATCGTATCTAAGCAACGTCTTAAAAACAAGGACAAAATAGAAAATTTCAAGAGAATTTCAACCAATAGAAATTAAGTACAATAATTACCTAAATTACATGAAAATCCTATAAACTAAATTAACTTTTTTATAAATAAATTTACATAAAAACAACTTTCATCACTGTGTTACTCACATCAAAATACACATTATGACACCAAACAAGGCATAAATCTGTCAAAGTCACCAAATTAAATTAATATTACAATATTCATTTAACAATACAAAATTAAACTACACACCAACACTTACAAAAATATAACACATAGTTTTTCCGAACGCTCAAATAACTCCAATCCTTCATATTTTTCACCAAAGAATAGTTATAATATAAGAAAATCCAAATCTAACCTATAAATTTCGGAAATTGTTAACTAACACAATTATCATAAAATAAACAACATAAATCATCAAAGAAACCTATTAAATACCTTCCCTATATATTATATTAAACTAAATTGGCTAACATTCAACCTAATAAATCAAAAATCTGTACTTTTCAACGATAAACTATAATAACTGTAATTTTTGAGTTTTAGGGCTCTGGTACAGTCCAAAAAGACCCACTTCATCGTCTACAACAAGTATTTAGTCACACATAAGGATATAAAAAGGCCATACACTGTATAACTTCACTTTGAGTTCATATTTCACATCACGAAGCAACGTACGAAGTATCGATAACAGTTTTTACATATAACAGGTTTATAAATACAGTTTTAACTATCATTTTACATTAGTTGTTATAAATTATGACATTGTTATTCTATCTAGACTATATTTCAGGTTAAAATATGGATTTTAGTTCCAATAAATATCCTTTTTAATACATAACAGTCCTTCCGAAGGTATTTTAGAGTAGTTTAAAGCATGATAAAGACATTTAACAAATAGTTAATAATAATTACATTAATTTAATATAAATATCATGGCAATATATATCATTAGCATTGACAGCCTTTTTGTCCCACTGCTGGGCATCGGCCTCTTCTCTGCCAGGTGTTTCTCCTCAGCGTTAAGATAGAAACACGAAAGACCTACAGTTTAACGTCGAATTCGAACAACAGAAATTCCCGAGAAGGTTTTTAGCATTACGATCCTACGGTTGCAAGGCGGATTGGGAAATTGTGTGTGGTGGGTTGCAGACAAATTTTTTATAAATCCGAATAGTACTGCTTAAGTTTCGAACCCAAGTCAGAATCGACGTTTTACTCAGAAAGCTCTACCAACTGAACTACCACCACACCTTGAGCTACTACCACACCTTATATATATATATATATATATATACAGGGTGTCCTTTAAATACCTTAAAAGCTTCAGGTAGCACTCTTCTGTAAGAAATACAGTCCTCAAAAACACTAACACGAACTTCCTATAGTGCTTAGTTTCCTCACACGAGACACTTAAAGAATATTATACTTGGCAACGTTGACGATGTCTTTGCATTTCAAGAATTTAATTAGTAGGCCGACGTCCCGATAAGTAAATCAAAGATTTTGACAAATGTCGAAAAACAAATTTTCTACTTTTCATCACAATACCATGGCCTTGCACTGTTGTCAAATGTAGTATTTACGAAATTTATCATTTTTAACAGTACTTCCAGAAGAGCAACTAGAGCGTCAACTCAATATTAATCTTTACATAATCAAGTGGCAGTCAGTCACTTATCGGCAGATACGTGCAACATTAAAGTTCTCGTTATTGTTTCCATGAAATTCTGTTTTAAAGATATGAACTTTAACACTCTCGTACAAGAAAACTAAGCTCCAAATACCTACTTTTTTTTTAAGATTTGTATTAAGCATTCATAAAGGAAAAATTCTACCTGAAGCTTTTAAGGCATTTAAAGGACACCCTGTATATATTATATATATAAGCTGTTTATAGCGTATGGTACCGCTCGCCCATCCCTAGATTCCAATCGTTTCTGTTGTTCCATTGGAGGTCCGCTAAATTCCTATCGCACATTGTCTTGCGTATCCCTCCCTTCCAACTTACATTTTCCTTTTCTCCCGTGGCATCCTATTACCTATTATCTTCCTTCCTTGACTAATGTCAATGTCCCAATGTATAAGTATTTTGTTTTTTGAATGTTCATCGTTGAATATTTTTCCTTAAGTTTTCTGAACATATATTCTCTGCCTGATCGTCGGCAAATTGAACATGTATGCTGATGTTATTGGGTTGATTTCCCATACCGCGGCATTCTCGTTTCCATACATTTAAAGCTTTCTCCACGTATATTTTAAACAAGGTAGGCGAGATGCAACATCGTCGTTTTAGTCCTCTGGTCACGTTATAGCCTTTAGATATTTCGTTTCCTATTTTTTTTTCGAGACAGATCCACTATATAATTTTTGAACAGCTTGTACTAACGTTTCATTGAATTGAGATTCTCTTAAAACGTTCCATAGTTGACTTATTAGAACATTGTCGTATGCTTTAGATAGATATATAAAGAGAACGTGTGCTGCCCTGTTTGTTATTGTTTCATTTTCAATAATTTGTTTTATACTGAAGATGTTATCCATACATGACCTTCCTGTGCGAGTTCACTTTCCTCTTCGACTACTTTGTGTTTAATTTCATCTTCGATCGTGTCTCTTAGGATTCTTCCGTATAAACGGCTAATTGTACTTGTGACCGATATTCCGCGATAGATATTACAATCTAACTGGTTTCCTTTCTTATGTATTGATGAAACATATGTCGTTTTCCATTCATCAGGAATAGGATCACCTCCTTACATTGTTGAAACATACAAGTTAATAATTGAACCAATTTATTAATTCCATTTTGGATCAATTCCGTTGGTAAACTTCTTGGTCCACTCGCCTTGCCATTTTTAAGTTGTTTTATGGTTTTCGTTACTGTTTCGACTTGTAGTTGTATTGGTTGTCAGGTCTAGTTTCTACCGAAAGTTCTCTATAACATTTTTCCTGCTGATCTATTTTAGGTGAACTCCTTCAGACTTGTGCAGTCGTACTGTTTCTATCAAATTCCATGCTTCGGTACATCTTCTTCCTTTGATGTAATATTCTATTTCTTCACAAATCTAGACGCATATTTTGTTTTTTTTTCTGCAGTTATCATGTTTTTCTGTTGTTTCTGTACATTCTTATATTCTTGCCTATCTTTCAATGATTTGAGTTATCCATTTTATATACAGCTGTTTTTTGTACTTGACTTTATTTTCTATCTCTTCCGTATATCAATACTTTTCGTTTCGCCGTCTTGTGGCTTTTGTCTTACCCAATGCTTCCATTGCTGCATCATATAAATATTTTGTATAGAATTGTATATTTCTGCTAGTGTGTTGTGTCTTCCTTCTTGAAGTTGACTATCCAGTCTTTGCTGGATGAAGCTATTAAATTGTATTTTGGAAATTTTGTGTTATCTCGGCACTTTTTATTTTTTCATCCGGTTTTGTTAAAAATAAAGTTTTTCCTATTATTAGGTAGTGATGGGATTCGTAGGTTACTTCTCTGTATACTCTAACATCTTCTATTTTCAATCTTGACTTTTGTTTAATGATTATATAATCTATAATTGATTGCAATCGTCTTGTATGTTGGGTCAAGGTGTATATTTTTAGGTTTGTAAAATCCATTTGTAATTTTAAAAGTTCTAGAGTTCTATAAGTCTCTGTCCGCTATCGTCAAGTGCTTGTTCTCCATACTGCCCTATTACATTGTTATTTATTTTATTCCCTGCTCTGCCATTGAAGCCGCCCAACATCGCTTTTTCCCTACTATTTCCAATTTCTGATACAACCGCATGTATTTGTTTCATAAAATGTTTTCGTTTCCGTTACTGGCGCATCATGTCTTCCTTATATTTTTATGGATGAGAACCGATACTTCTCTTTTTGCATGCTCATTCTTTGGTGCGCCGCTGTATAGTTGCCCGGTTTGTTCTGATCTGCATCCGTTTTTTTTTAGTTTCTGTCGAAGATATGTCCATTTTCAAACGTTTGGTTTCTTCTATTATTTCTCCCACTTTTCCTCGCCATTCTTGCACATTCCACGTTCCAAAATTCAAAGTCCTTAATCGTAGGCTGCATCGTCTTCTATTTGATCTATCCGCGTTTGCATTCCGAGGCTGGTTTCTAGGATTTCTTAGCATTCTTCGTTTTACGGATTTGGAAGGCCGGTCCATTGCCCAACCTCTATTTGGTCCACGGCTGCTTATTGTTATTCGAAGCAATCTTGTCTCTAGGACTTCTCCCATCCATCACCCGGGGGTTGCGGTGCCTAGCAATTAAAGTTCTGCCGACCGCTTAATCGTTTATGCAAGTTCATAAAATATGTTTAGTGGGTTGCTTATTGATTCTATTTGGATTGATTGGAGACGGTAGTTTAAGTACGTAAGCCAAGCCAATTGGACATTGGATTTCAATTGCTGGCTTGGTGAAGAACTTATCTCCAGAGGTATTCCTCACCCTCAGGTGATTCCAACGTTTATAATAATTTGTGACAATTACGAATGTTTTAAATACAAATTTAAACTTTTATAGTAGTACCTACATGATGCCAGTATTAACAACAATAAATAATAAGTATTACATACATAATACAGCAAATGGTTAATAATGCTATGGGAAATAACTTTAACTTACTGTACTTCCACAGCAAATGCATTAATAGGTACACATTGGGTTGATGCATTTGTATATGAAAGTTTACCTACGTAATGTTTATTAGGATTTCTTCAGATATATTGTTCGTAATGTATCGAATTTGAACATCGTAAAATATTGATAACCAAACGCTGAAAAATTCAATCGTGAGTGATTGGGTGGTCAAGATAGCTTTATATTCCTGCAAATCAATCACTCCCTAACATATTCCCGCCTTGTTAGAAAAATTCAAATGCGAATTACATTGATGCATTTCGTTATGGCAACACCGCAGATATTGTACGGATAAGTCTATTTTCACAAAATAGTGTAATTAATATTATATAGCGATCTATTAAGTTATTATTTTAATAGGGGTACCTGTTTATGCTGATATTCTACCCAACGATTTATTGGGACTAGACCCTAACTATATTTTATATCTTCCACGACTTCGTTCGCTAGGTTTGTCTGCAGAATGACCTTTACAGATAGTGCCCGTTTCTCGAAATCTATTAGCGAGGCAGTAAACAAGTTTCACGATGCGAACACATCTTCGTCTGCAAACACGAAATTGTTGTAAGAAAGAATTGAGTTTTTCCATTTTGCGTTGGCTGCAATTACTTCTCTTTGCAAATAATGTTTGATAACTGTAAAAGCAAAACGAAACGCCTGGCAGAGTAATTTGACAGATACAAATTGGCAATTGCGGCCAAAGTACGCAGGGACGCGGCACTAGAGAGCAATACTGTATAATACTGTTGTCACTTTATATGAACCAATTCTCGATTTTGAAAAGAATCGATTACATATGAAACGGATGTCGATTATTGGAACCAAGAATTGTTTTACGATTCTAGAATCGACTTTTACAGTCCGGAATCATTTTCAGACCTACAGAGTGTAGCAAAAATGACACTTTAGACGACTCTTACGTATACTGCAGAGTAAAAGAAAATTAATACAAAATCTTTTTGTGAGATTTTCAAAAACATTATTGTTCTTTAAATGGTGAAACTGGCAACACTGCCAAACAGGGCACTTTACTGTATTTGCATCTGCACCAATAGAAAAGCAGTATTCGAGAACTAAACTATTCGATATTATTTATTGTGGGAATTTCTAAAGCAGAATTGTTGTTGTAGCAGTAGTACGAATAATAATGAAACTGGTTTAAGGAAAGTATATTAACGGGGACTCTTCGGCTAAAACAAGGAGGGTTCGCGGAAAACACTTACAGAAAAAAAGCGTGTATTGTTGCAATGTATAGGGTAAGTCACAATAAGTGATCTTCGTGAAAGCACCGAAGACTAACAGCTTACGGAAAATCCAACCTACCTTATTGTGCTTCCTCCTTGCCTGTCTATTTCAAACGGAAAATACAAAAAAAATAGAAGTCATAAATTATTAAACTTTGGATACATAATATATTAAATTAAAATAAGATTCATGCCACGAACTACAGAATCCACAAAATTGTCAAGTGAGATAAAAAAATTCGTACACAATGTCAGCTGAATTTTGAATGAATTAATCACCGCTGACAATTTCTACTAATACATGTACATACAGGGTGATTCTGATATGTGCTGAGGTTATCTAACTCCTACACCACTCAGTGAAGATTTTCAAAATTCGACACAATTGGGCAAATATAGCCCTTCAAAGTTTTTTACTTCAATTCACTGAAATGTAAATAACTTTTCTGTTACTTATCCGATTTTAATAAACTTCGTTGTTTTGGAAAGCTAGCAGTCCAGGATTAATTTCTTGTAAAAATTTACAGCTTTGTATGAAAGATGGGTGAAATCCGACCCAGAAATGAAAAATCTGGTGCATAAGTTTGTAAATTAGGTGTACGTAGGTATTTCAATTGTCATTTCAACTTTTAAATTTCTGAAACAAATTGTTATGACTGTTGCTTTAGGAAGCAGATTGCTAGTTCTTTTTTCCATTCATTCATACTACCGCCCCATCCCCCGAACCGCTTTCGCACTACTTCAGGGGGTGCGGGCGTCCCTTACATACTAACCATTCATGCAACATGCACCTTAAACTTAACTAAGTGAAAAACGGTGGCCTGAGCCAGAGTTCGAACACGCAGCCGATTGGCCGCATTTCACAGTGATCTCGAGTGGCAGCGTGTATTCACACTGTTTCACCGAGGTCCCTAGATTATTAGTTCTGAAGCTGCAAAACAAAACTCAGATTAAGAATATCGCTTGCAAGATTTACCTTAATTAACAAATTTCTTAACAATTTTTCACATCTGGGTAATATTTCATCCAGTCATTAACATATTTAGAATCACTCTGTTTATAGGTAGTTTTTAGATTAGTTCGCCTCTAAAGTTTAGAAAAGCGCAAGAAGGTTGATTTGTACTTGATGGACGCCCCTAGGTGGGGGGAAGAGAGCATGCGGCGACTGCAGCTAAGAAGCAACAAAGAACAATGAATATATGGATAGCAACAGATTAAACCATATAACGCCACGAGAAGTTTTCGTGGAATAATGGCAAACTTGTTTTAAATCACTCGATGAACAGAGCAACAGAGTTTCTGTCTTAACGGGAAATCGTCACTGAAACATTAAAGGGGTAACGGTGTTAAATGTTTTATCCATTTAAAACCATTCGAGCAACCACACGGTATTCTCACCTAAATTATTAGCTCTTGTATGTAGTAGCATGTAGTTAATCCGTCTTTATCGTCGACTTCAATTACGCGAAAATGGAGAACGTTAAATTTTCAGGAACAATTTTCAGTATCAATAATCTTTTTCCTGGCCACCAAAAGCTTCTGCACACTTTGGAGTTCTAGAGTAGATTTCATCCGTTCCCTTCAAAAAAAGTAGGTACAAGCCAGCCGGTGCCAATGCTCACCGCGGCGCGTGACCCCATCACAATTTCTAGAAATTCCTTAACAAATGCTGATATATAACAATACACAGTAATAGCCTTCAGGATAATAAAAGGTAGCGTGAGATGCTCTATTTATAAATTATAATCATTAAATAAATGTTACAAACATTCAAATTCAAATCCGGAAAAACCAGACGAACGAAAATGACCTACGTAGAAACGAGAACGAAAGGACAGTTAAGTTCGTGAATGCCCAATTTTTCAGGATGTTAGATGCTTACTGAACACAATTAAATTATTAAGGTTATAAGAGTTAGGGTCGACCGTGCGGGGGGTGAATATAAACTACTGAATTTTAAATTTAAATATAAACGGCGAATGAGATCAGAACTCACTGGCGGCGACAAGCAGGTGGCATGCTACAGATAATAAAACGTAGACTTACTGATCTGTCAGTAAATGTTGGGCAGTTGTACTCACCGGGGATTCTGTCGCCGCTTTCTCTGGATTAGGATTAGAACAGGATACGGATGCTCATCTACCGGTCAGTCTCTCTGTTATTCACAGGAGTCGCGGGGGATGCATGCCCCCACAGCCCCACATGCAAAGGGGAGAGTATCATTAGGGTCCACACCGCCACGCAAAAGTCCGTCGGTGCCATCCTGGCATTGATGTTGCATTCATAATAATAATCATAATTCAACTTAGGCACATTTGCGATGCAACCTCTGCCGACTGACTACCTACCGAATGATTACTAGATAAATAATGATTAATCATGCCACACACAGTATCTACTCACATATCTACTTATATTCACTACGCTACTGTTTCCAACAACTACTTACCTAGACACACCAACCTTGTATAAGAACAATAATAGGACCCAGTGCTTGTAAACCAGATATAATAACAAGTAGACAATACGTAACTACTTGGGTAAACACGTACGTCACTTCATGGGATATAAATCATGTATAATAATTAGTAGATAATACGTAACCATTCGGGTAAACACGTATAACACTTTATGGGATATCAGCCACAACCTCACCAGGGACGCCACTGCTTATATTATCAGATATTGGCATTGCAGCCCGTCTTTATGTACAAACACATAAGTGGTAACACTAAATTCGCACCTTAGCTTAGGTTAGAAGATTAGTAGTATTGTAATCTGGTCCACTGCACGCTGAAGAATTGCACTGGGAAACTGGATAAGGAAGGGCTGCTCAGGGAAAAAGGAAAAGTAGGGAGCATTCGCTCGCTACTGTTACGATAGTGTTAACGTGTATTGTGTTAGAATTTGTAAACTAATTAAATAAACCTTAACAATTTGAGCTTGCTAATTTTCTTGAGTATGAAACGAACCCCATCGACGACGATCACAACAGTAGGTTCGCAAACTCTATAATTTAGCCATTACGGTTAAGATATGCAAGCTTACGCCTAGCTACCATCAACACTGCCCCTTGTAGACTACCCTTGCTGACCCTTCTTAAGGCTGCCACACATTCCAAGAAACACTTACTTGTCTGGTCTTTCCTTCAACCCTTTATAATTCTTCCCTGCTGTTATAGAGTCGACAGAATTTACGTATACTTTATTAAATATTTATATGTTGAGCGTACATTTAAGAATATTCAGAATAGGTAAAAGCTGTTGCCCAACATAAGAGATAGAAAAAGAAATATGGCCTGAATATGCGGTTTAAAACCTGAAACCAGAAGCGTTTCCACCTTATCATTATATTAATCAATAAGTTATTGGAAAGAGTTTTAATTTGTAATTATATATTTTACGAAAGATAGTTGATGGGTTTATTTTATTTTGGTTAGAGTTAATGTACTGGATAGCGCATTTCTGCAAACGACGTGTCAGTAATTAATATAGTATATCACTTGTTAAGCGTCAGTACTTGCCTAAATCACGTCCAAGCGATTACTATTCAATCGAAACCGTTCAAGTGTTACTATAGCACAAACAAATTAATCCAACAGATGCACTTACACAAGGAATAAACAAGTGTCTGTAATTGGATATATGTTAGTAGTTACGGAGCAGATAGTGATTTGAAATATTAGTTATTTCTGCTTCTACTAAATATGCTCCCAAATATCGTGAAAAGGAACAAAGATTTAGCAAGCATTTTGCTATTAAATATTAACAGCAGTTCGAACTTTTACATTTCCCTTCCAAAACTTTCTACATAATTCATGGAAACTTTTATGGAAGTGGCTCATAAATGCCCGAAGCAATTTTTTGTCTCCTCTTCATTTTTAAGCTCTTGAAACCTTGACACGCGTTCAATGTTTCTAACTGTGTATCCAAGTGCCGCATTTTTTTGCCTATTGCAATTTTTAACGCTACTAATGCTGTGTTTGACGTTTATTGCCGGCATGACTTTGTATTTTCTTTGTAAATCTAAATTTGTACATGCGATTCTTGCTACTTGTTTCATAAATTTTAATAAGCGATTGTGTCCAACGAGGGGTTGCATTTGATTGAAGCACGCGTTTCAATGATCCTTATTTAAAAATATAACTCGTTTGATCAGTATTGCAATGTCATGGGAATATACATTTATTCGTTACGTTTTTATTGCATTTTAATGTATAAAGCAAAGTGATAAATGTATTCCTTTCGTTTCTACATTTTACTCGTTAATTGGCCTTTCATTGTTTTGGTTTTCCATGAGTTTTATTACGTGTATACTTGCTTATTAAATTTTCACGGTTCAACAACCATACAGTTCCCTCATCAGTACCTACACATGCGTTTCTTCCAGTTAATTAGGTATTTTGTATTGTTTTTATCCTGGAAAAAACCATATTATTATTAATATAGCAAGTCTAAAGGGAATAATTAAACGTCTTCCAATAAACAACGTGTCATAAATCCAAAGCTGACCATTGAAATATTGATCAGTAATATTTGGTAAGAGACACAACTCTGCTAATTGAGGTTATAAGGTCAATATGCTCCTGCTTTTCCTAAATTTACTCATTTTCTTGAAGAATACGTTTTTGATTTTAAGTCATTTTAAATCGTGAAAATTAACTTATAGGTACATTTAAGATGTGTAATGCATTTCCAATAACTTTCCTTTCCAGTTGGCTCTACTTTTTCTTCACCGCAAACTACCCGCTGATACTAAACCAATTTATTACATATGGCGCAAATAAAAATACCCCTAATTATTGAGATGTGGTAGATGTAACAATGATAGCGGGTACATATAATTTATTTCTTAAAGACCAGTCCGTTACAGTCACATGTTTCTTAAGATAAACTTTGCAGAGGTATTTTCGCGACGAAATAGGTCAAAGTTTTGGCAGATCAACTAGAATCTTCTAAAAGTAAAAACTTGAATAAACGCCAAGATATTAAGCGATACAGACAAATATGCGTTACTATATATTATTTTGGAAACAAGTCAAGGTATAAGACGCGTCGGTACATACTACTAACTACACAATCAATGAAAATGCTGGTATGTCTTTCAGACGCTTCTTTTAAACACTAATAAAGCTTTTAAATGGTTAAAGGCAACGGTTTTAAAAATTGCTGGAACTGTCGCAAATATTTTTACTCCAAACTACCCTCTAAAAACACTTTGAACTAAATCATTCCATCCTTTACATACGGTCCAAATATAAACAACTCATTGTAGCGACGTGTAGTAGATGTAACAATGATAGCGGGTGCGAATAATTTATTTTTAAAGACCATATTGTTTCCTTTACATATTTTTTTAAGATAAACTTGCCACGTAATTTTCGTGAAGGTAATTCGATGAGTTTTTCTATGCTACGTATACATAGTAATTGAAGTTGTGACAGATCACCTAGAGTACTAGGAAATTTTGACAAAGCAGAACAATTAAAGTCTTCTAAAATTAGAAACTCAAATAAACGTCAAGACTGGAAGTAAAACGGTAGAATCTGCATTTCTACCTCTTGTTTTGGAAATAAAAGTCAAGATATACGTGCCGGTAGTAGTAAAGTGAACTTTAAAAACAGTTCGAACTAAATCCATCCATGATATACAGCACAAATAAACATGTAGCAGTTGTAAACCAAATAAACGTCAAGATTGGAAATGAAATAAAAGTAGCTCTTTTATGTATTATGTATATCCGAAACAACTAATACATAATACAAATCTCAGAACTATATTTTACTGTGACAAAAAATTAAATAAAAAATTGAAGGCGTAAACCAGTTCAGTTGGACACTGAGGTGCTGTTCTTAAATATTAACAAAGCATTGAAATATTTAAATGGGAATGTTAAAAAATTACTTAAAATGTCGTGTATATTTTTTATTACCTCAAACTCCCCTCTAACAATATTTCAAACTAAATCCGTCCATTGCATAAGGCGCAAATAATATTGCAACTAATTATTTTGTAGTAGATGTAACAATACCACGACTACAAATAATTAATTATTTGGGGACCATACCATGTTCCTCAAAATTAAGTAAAACTTTTCAATACTTGCAAGAACCTAAACATACATAACTGTAAACATAAAAACAAGTTGCAAAGCAAAAACATTAACGCGATGTATGTGCCTGTTCTTCAGAAACTAGCTGTTTAACTCTGGGCTCTGTATTGGATACACACACAATCATATCAGTATCCAGCCGATTTCTTACTTTTGTTTTGATGGCAGTTATAGACGAGAAACTTAATCGTACAAATATTATGTAGCAAATGGCACAAAACACTTTATTGCTTTGTCCGTAAGCTCGGGGTATTCTTGAGTTCTTTTAGTCCAAAATTTGTTCAACCTACTTATTATATATCAATAAGTTTTTCTTTCTCCTTTCTTTGTCTAAAAGCGGATTCACTATACACCTGTGATTGTCATAACTGTTACTTCTTTAGGGAAGTAGTCAATCAGCTGTTGTTTTAAATTGTGCAAACTAACTTGCTTATCTACAAACAGGTTCAAAGAATTTATCATACTAACATCCTTAACTAAGTCTTCCACGAGTTCTTGAACGCACTGGAATGAATCTAACTTCTTTTTTCCGATTGAAGTCGACCAGAAATCAAGTTTCTTTATAAACCCATTAATGTTTTTCGTGGCTGTTATTATGTTAATATCTCGGCCGTGCAAACTGCTACTCAGAGTATTTAAGTGCTTAAAAATATGAGCAAGGAAAGCCAGCCCAAACAGCCAATATGTTCTCATATTTTGGTTTCTCATCTTGCAGGTTCAGTAAAAGTTCCGCTTGTAACTGGAAAACTCTTTTCAAGACATTAATCCTCGAAAGTCATCTTAACTAAAAAAGATTTTTGTATGAGAAATCCATGTCTTTACAAGTTTTTAGAAAAATACGGATCTGTAATTATTTTCCCTTGATGGAGTTTACCACTTTAATGATATTTTTCTGCACACAATCTATTTCAAAAGGTAAAGGTTTTTATGCAAGAGCTTCTCGGTGTAAAAACCAATGTAATCATGAAATATTTGGCATTATCTCCTTTAATCTGACTCTAAGACCAGAGCGATGTCCTCTCATAGCCTTGACGCAATCGGTATGTATAGCAACATATATTTCCCAGTCAATCTCGTACGTATTAATACTTTGCTTGAAAGTGTCAAATAAACATCTTCCGATGGTATTGACCTTTAATGGAGTGCAAAATAAAATATACTCTGTCAAGCATTGTATCTTCCAAATGCTATAAATTGGACACAATTAAAATATCCGTGGCTTCGTCCATCTAATGAGAAGTAGGTGCACAAACTGTTTCATTGCTTATCAAAATATTCGCCTTTAAGATTTATACACTTTTGCAGGCATTCAAACCAATTCTCGGAACATTTTTTCCACTCTGAAGTGGGAATCTCAAAAACATGGTTTTTGAAGGTTTCAACAGCTTTTCGGGGTGTTGAAAATCGCTGTCCACACATTTTTTACTTGACATTCGGGAACACAAAGAAGTCGTTAGGCGATAAATCAGGTGAATACAGACAATGAGACATTCATTCGATTTTTTCCTCCTTCAAATAATCAATTGTTTGACGTGCTGTCTAAGAGCATTGTCACATTGTCATGATGAAGAATAATGCGACGTTTTCGGTTGTTTTCCTGATTGCGTCGATGACTTCTGGCAAATAAATTGTTGTATACCATTCAGCGTTAACTGTTCTTCGATCCTCCAAAGGAATGGTTGCGGCATGTCCAGTACAACCTAAGAAACAAGCGATCATTTTCTTTGAAGTGTTTCGTGAACGAACAACTTTTGTGGGATTCGGTTCATCTTGGAACACCCAAGCAGTGGATTGTTGCTTAGTTTTCGGTTCATACGAATATATCCAAGTTTCATCACCTGTCACGATGTTGTATACGGATTTTGCAGTTCCTCGGTCGAATTTCTTGAGCATTTCCTTACACCAATTAACACGAGCCTTTTTTTGAGCTTCAATCAAATTATGCGGAATCCATCGAGAACAGATCTTTTTCACAGCTAAATGTGCATGCAAACTCGAATGTACTGCAGTCTTCGATATGCCTAAGGATGCCTCTATCTCACTACATATAAGTCACATGCCGATCTTCTTCAATCGATGATTTTTGGAATAACAACCGATTTTGGTCAACCGTCACGAAATTCATTACTGACGGATGCACAACCACCACGAAATTCTGCAAACTAATTGTAAACAGTCTATTCTGATGGTGCTTTATTACCAAAAGTTGAACGAAGCGATTCTATGCATTGTTGTTGAGTTAGGCCTTCACTAAAACCTTCACGTGAAATTTTCATTTTTTCACAAAATTGCTTTTTTAAACGCTCACTGTAAACAAACTACTTGGTCAATTTCTAAGCTGCCACTGTTTTCACAATAACAAATGTCAAATTTTACGAAAATAGTAATGACATATCTCAATAGCGCCACCTAGTGGTCGTCTGTAAAAAAAGGCTGCCCTCGTACTAGAGAGGGTACTTTTTCAACAGCTGCTGATAAAGTCAGATATTCAGCAATTGTATATTTGACTTACTGGTTTTTGTAATGCGAAATACAACTTGATAACTTAATAGTAGTGCTTTTTCGTTAGTAGTGGTTACTGATGTAAAAGTAGCTTGCTCCTTGTGGAGGGAGTTGAGCTTTTTTCAAAAAATTCCACAGGCTTTTCTTTTTGTCTTGTTGTTTGGTATTTAAATAACTAAATAGCTTCGATAACTTCATACATTATTTTGACAACACTACTCGACGCACTGGGCTTTCTGGGAAATATCAGTAAAATCATATTTGAGATGTTCATTGCTGTACAATCTATTTTTCTTTGCATTCTTGTTACTACCAGGCGCTTAACAAAACGAATATAGCTCGTACTTAACGTTAAATATTTGTTATCGATTTATTTCACTCAACACGCACTCATCAGCACAGCGCAAAATTTTGAAATGATGACTAACTTCATCGCAGCCGCCGCTTATTTAATATATAATGGATTTTCCAGATTATTCCAGTAGTATCTAGTACCCTCCCGAATATGGTGGAAATTTCCGGAAACTCGGAGAACACATAAATAAATTGCGCTACTTGGTAATAGATGACGTAAGTTGGCCGCTTAGCTGCTGATTATGAATGAACTTGAGTACTGCAAGAGGGAGGTGGCAAGAAAAATTTTGGCCGAAAGGTGTCGCGCTTTGATAAAGTTTGGAACCACTGGTTTAGACACTACTTTCTTAGGTAAATACAGCTTTAATTATTAACTAAATGAATTGTAATTTGGTATATAGACAGAGACTAGCCTGATTTAGTGTACTTTTTATTATTTGATAATACAGTTAGTTCCATATTAATGAAATTTTACTTAGTCTAGGTTTCTATAATTTCTTGTCATTAACCATTGCATAACATTTTTTCCCACAATTCGCCTTGACTGATTACAAATCATTTAGTTCATTCAAATGTTTATTAGATAAGAAAACCGCTAGTCTAAATTTATTTATTATAATAGTTGAAAGAAAGTGGTTATAAGAAAAGGGCAGGGGCTTCTTCTTGACCGGTTAGCTATAATATTGCAGGGACCTCGATGGGGCAGTGCGAACAAGCGCTGTCAGTCGAGATCAAATCCCGGCTTAGGCGACCGTATTTCACTTAAGTTAAATTTAGGGTGCATGTTGTATGAATGGATAGTATGTAAGGGACGCCCGCACACCTGAAGCAATGCGAAAGCGGTATCGGGGAAGGGGGACGATAGAGTGAATGTTTAAAAAAGATATAATATCGATATTATATTATTAATTTACTAAATAGTATTAACCTATGTTCTATATGATTTTCTTATTATAAACGCAAGTGAAAATTTGGTTGATTCGGGGTTAATTACACAATGTCAATAATTCTACAGCTTTATATACAAATTCACGTAGAACATAATTACGAAAGTATAACAAACTTCAAGGAATTTCTGTTCCTAATTTTCCTTTACAATGTATTCTTCGTAAATAATGCAAGCGCATAATCTTCATGGTGGGATAATAACAATTTAAGGAGCTTTTCTTCCTCACTAATCTCGAAAAGCGCTACTTATTTATCGTATCCAGGAGCAGAAATAATGCGAGCTAATCATGATTATAAACGCTCGTAAACAAGAATATTCAAACAGTTGGGTTGAAACGTAGCAAAGACCGACAAGACCGACAAGTAGTGAACAGAGGGTTTACAAACACTTCATGTAAATACTTAAGCGGCAGGAAGAGGCAAAACGTTCGATTATTGTAGTCATTGTGCAAAATACCACGCTCGGTGCTTCGCTTTGTTTCCTACCAGCTTTCAGAGAAACATCCCGATTCTGAATAGTGGAATGAGTTATTGATTAGTACGGTTCCCAGAACGCAGAATACCTTCTAAAGGTTTCCAGGAATTCTGGAGCACAGCCGCTTCTCGAAGATATGTAATAATAAAGCCAATTCGGCCGGGAATGTTGTGTTTTTCACGAAAAACATTTTTTGGAGTATTATGAAAGGAATTTTGGGTATCAAATTAAGGCCGGAGTTATTTAGTTAATTATCTTAATATAGCAATTTTATATTTTCTTTGCAACATTTACTTAGATTTAAGCACACTATTAAAGGCGTATTGTAGAAAACACGATCTCGCAAGGAATTTTCGAAATGTGAAAATATTTTTCCCTTAAAAATTCAGTATTTTAATATCCCGACGTCAACTACCAGTCAAGTATTTCCAGACTGATAAAATGTTGACGCTCGACGGATATTTGAGCAATGTGTCTGCCAAGATTGCGAACGTACCACCATAATCCCTTGCATCACTGCTTCTTCTTTGAGTAATTTGTCGCTTACGAGACATAACTATCTATTCTTCTACGCTTGTGTTGCGCATCTCAAAGTACCATAGACATAGAGGACCTACAGCATAACGTGCACTTCCCACCACGGAAAGTGTAAACACTTCTACTCCAGAAAAGATTCACTAAGCAGAATACCTCCCTGGTTTGCCATTGCCTTGCGAGGGAGAAAGGCCGTTAAAAATCTGATGTTCCGGTACTGGGAATTGATCCGCAGACCTTCAACGTATAACGCCCTAACCTTTAACCCAGACAACTGTAAATATATTTTAATTTTAATTTTATGCGTAAATAGATATTTTATACTATCTGCCAGTTAACATTTGATAGTAACAACAAAATAGAAAAATTGTTTTTATTATTTTGAAATTGTATTTAAACTGCATTAATATCCCACGTAATAGCAAAGCACTTTGACGAATAATACTCGAAAGTCAATATATTATAAGGAACGTCCGATTTCTCAATTCCTGCAAAATATGGTTCAACTGCTTGTTTAACATCTTCACCATCTTGCACCGAATAACTGTGGCAACAATAGAAATGGGAGGAAGTCAAAAGAAGCCAGGTTAGATCAATAAAGTATAAATACGACAAAACATCATACTTAAGTTTCTTAACAAAGTTTAGCAGTGGAAACCACACTTGCATGGGCATGTCCATCATCTTGAGTAAAGATGACTTTTTCTTCCACTAAACCAGGTAATTTCGCGAATATGTGTTTAGCTGACTGAAAAGTTTAGTTTAATACTTTCCCGTTATTGTTGAGCCTTTTGGCAAATAGTCTATCTGCAAAATCTCTTTAACATCCCACAAAATTAACGCCGTAGCGTACAAAATAGACGTTTCAGAGATTGTTTCCTTGCATTGTTCATTATTTTGATTGTTCTTCGTGTTTTGGGTGTAGAGCAGTGAACCCAACTTACATTTGCAATTAGAAATCGACCCACAAACTTAGTAGCATTATGCCTAAAACAGTTCAAAAGCACTTGAGCAGTTTGCTTGTGTTAGGGCGTGTGCGCGTATAAAAAATTTAATTATTTAAGACAGTACTGCATCTGGATTTCATTTATGGGATACCAGGGTAAACAAACAGCGCAGGCGATTGAAAGTCATCGGTGACCACAGGTAGGTGATATGCAACAAATAATAAAATGCAGACGTATTGATCTGTCAATAAATATTTGGTATTTGTATTCACCGGGGGTTCTCCACCCCCCTCGCTTTGTCCGATAATCGAGGGATACTGAAGCTCATCTACCGGCTAGCTGATGCGGCTGCAGCCAATCGTAATTAAAGATTAATTACTTTAATTATGCATATCTCCTGAGGTATCAATCTTCCGGAGGGAGTTCTGCAACTTGAATTTGTCCAGTCAGACACTCTGTTATTCACATGAATCACTGGGAAGCATCCCCATTAAGGAGAATTAATACTTAATTAACCAGACTCTCGCGTAAAAGTCAACTGATGCTGACGTAACATTCATATTAATAATAATAACTTGACATACGCACCATGCGAGATCACATCTGCAAGCTGACTACCTCCCGAATGATGACTGGGTGAAGAACATTTAAACATGCCACAGATAGTAACTAATGTAATACCTTGTTATATGCTACTAGTGCCAAGAACTACTTCCATAGATACCTCAATAATGTATTATAATAATAATAGGACGCAGATCACGTAAAACACATACAATATCAAGTAGATAATAAGCAACCATTCGGGTAACTACAGATAACACTTCGGGGGATATATAATATAACCTCGCTAGCGCAATATATGTACATACACATGCGACGCCAATATCGCTATACTTGAGCTTGCTATTGCAGCCCAATATTCACGTATTAAACACATAAAATGGTAACACTAACATCACATCTCGCCCCAGCGTAGTGGCTAGACGCAATAGCAATCAGTTAGTATATACGCTACACGGATTATTACGCAAAATACCCAAACCTAACAACAATATATTAGGTAATCTGCCCTTGTAGACATTTACCACCCTACTGTGTTTCGTTTACCCTCAGCATTCCTAGAACTCCTTGGTTCTCGCTTAAAAACTGTCATTATTACCAGATGTTGTTATGATCCGATGTAAGCTACGTATATATTTGCAAATATTTATTTGTTTTAATTTTTATTTGAAGTATTACTCAAATAGACAAAAACCGCGGTCTAATATATACCAATTTTAGTCAGTTGTTTGCAAACACACACCCATCTTGCTGATAGATTTCAAGAAACAAATTCTTGTATTGAGATATGCAATGCGTTAGCAATCTCAGAAACCTTTAATCGGCGATCCTTTTTAATTAAGGCACATTTAATTTTTTCTATTTCCAATAGACACACATATTTATATTCTAAATACTGTGCACAAACAACTACTTTACAGAATGACTTGATTTTTTACTGTTCATATAACATACGAAAGTTAGCTGCAATAACTACTAACAACTTGTGTAATTTATTACAATTTACTTTCGGCTTAGACCGCGTCGTCATTTGGGAACTACACCCAGCATTATCAGGTAAGGTCCGACCTGTAGCTTGTCTGCCTTTACAAGCATTTGCTCTAGAAGTTTGAGCCATATTTGTCCGTAGACCCTGCCTGCCTAAACCGGGCCGTGTGCTTAGATTATTTAAACCTTGGGGCTGACAAGGATTTGATCTTGATGTATTTTGTTTGCCAGGACAATAATACTTAATCGGCTTATGCCTGTTAGCTGTTTGTGAACCCATACAAACTAACGTTTCACAAGACATTGCAGCTTGTATCTTCAGAGTGAATATAACACTGAACACAAATCCGGGAAGCGGAGGTATTTGAGCCAGTCGGGCAGAACGACGGAGTTCTGGTTGGCTGTCACCGTTGGGTAAGGACGGATCCGGTGGAGCGTGATCGTGTGATCGATGATGCGTAGGAGTCCTTAGAGGATAAACTACTGAAGTCCAAGCTTTACTAAGTCTAAAACCATCCTCCCTGTTTATGTTGTTAGGTTGTTTTTCAATTTCAATTGCTTCACGTATGATACGAGGGAAGTAATGAGGCACTCTGGCGAGTACTCGAGCATTGTCAAAGTCCATCTTATGTCCAGTTAAACCAGTATGTTCAGCCACCGCAGATTTTGTGATGCGTTTATGTTTGCAATCACCTTTGTGCTCTCGCAATCTTAACTCAATGGAACGACCAGTTTGTCCGATGTAGTTTAAGCCACAGGAGCAAGGGATATTGTAGATCCCGGCTGATTTTAAATTTGATATATGATCCTTTACGGATCTGAAACCGTTTCCCAAAGTTTCATTACTCCTAAATACTATCTTTATGCTGTACCTTCTAAGAACATGCCCAATCTTATCAGTAGTGCCTTTACTGTAAGGTAGAAAAGCTAAGCATTCCGGAGGTGCCAATTCCTCCTTAGCCTTGGGCTGTTCCGCATTACGGATTGCTCTCTGAATTTCTGTGGCTGTATAACCATTTTGTTGTAACGACATCAAGAGATGAGTTTTCTCTTGTTGTAGGTGTTCTGCATCCGAGATTCGAACTGCTCTGGTTGTTAGAGTTTTTAGCATAGTTGCTGTTTGCATCGGGTGATGATGCGAATTAGCATTTAAACCTGTCTGTATGTGTTTTCTTTCTGTAAACTGCGTGCCCCAAGCTGCCATCCTCGTTCAGATATGTAGACGATACGTTCGTCAACTTTTCGTATGATCCTCATAAACGCATGGAAATGTGCATTATGGTACAAATTAGCTGATTACGTTTACAAAAAAGGCGTCCTTATTGATTAAAAATAGCTTAACATATTTTTATAAATTTGTATATATTTTAGCAATATTTCAATGTATTAATTTATGTAGTTACGCCAATTAGTATGAATCCTTGCCCGAGTTATTATGTACTTGATTGTAATTGACCTACTCATGCTCTACTGTATCATGCATAATTGAATTTGTTTGCGATCTCTATCAAACTGCGCTATAATTTTGCATTTGCTCGTGTCGTATGATGTATTATTTATTAGCGTGGCCACTCAACCAACTGTATGGAAATATTAAAATGATTGAATATGTCCCCTGATTCACAGAAAGTTTTGTTATAAATGCAAAATAACTGACAAAGTTTGATGTGGATTCATTATGCTATACCAACAAATAATGAGCAAATCCCGGATATATTATGTGCATTTGTTTTCCTGCTGATTCTGCGGTTTTAAAATCTCGTTGCGTGCCAAGTACGTTTTAGATAAACTGATCCCATTTTTATTATGCACATAATTACATATGTTGTGAATACATGCATTTTCCGCGTTCAATATGTGTTAAAAAGGTAGCTACTCCTACTGTACGTTTACACTGCTATAGGCCTGCAGGGCCTACAGCTTACCGTGGGCTCCGAATAATGGAACACCTCTACGCCAGAGAAGATTTACTTGGCATAATACCTCACTTATTTTACATTGCCTTGCTAAAAACCCGTGTTGTGGTGCTATAATTTGAAATCCATACACCTATCATACGAGGTGTTTTCAATTGAAACCCATCTTTGCTTTATAAAAAATGTACTCAAACATTTAATTACAAATAATTACCGTCACAGTTAAGGCACCTATCCCATTGTTTTACTAACCGACGTATACCCTGCTTATATAATTCTTGTGGCTGCTGATTGAAGAAGTCTTCCACAGTTATATGTACTTCTGCCTCAGACTCAAAATGACGACCTTTTAACGCCTTTTTCAGCGGTCCAAAAATATGGAAATCGCAAGGCGATAGAACTGGGCTATAGCGTTGATGCTCGAAAACTCTCCATTTTTTCGTTGAAGATTTTCTTTTACCACATTAACAATATAAGGCCTAGGATTGTCGTGCAGCAAAATGACCCCACGCGTAAGTTTTTCTGGACGTTTCCGTCTTATTGCTTGATGAAGCTTGTTCAAACTTCCATTGTACAGATTTGCATTGACATTTACTCCAGGTTCCTTAAACTCTATCAACAAGGGTCCTTCATGGTCGATCAAAAATGGTAACATCACCTTGCATGCAGAAAGTTGTGCTTTAAACTTCGTCGGTGGCGGTGAACTTGAATGTTTCTATTGCATCAACGATAACTTACTGGATGGCTCGTAGTTTCGTCACCAGCAACTATTGACAGAAGATTTCCCTATAGCCTGTGAGGTGTTGCAGAGATAAGCTTTTTGTTCATTAGACAAGAGAGGACGAATCCATTGCGCACATACTTTGCTGTAACTCAGGTTACGAACAATACTATGGACAGATCCTACATTCGCACCAACAGTTTCTGAAATTTCTCTAATTGAAATTCGAAGATTTCTCTAATAAGGCCTTGCACACATGCCATATTGTTTTCTGTCAATGTAGTACACCGTGCACCTGGTCGCGGCTCATCCATAGTCACTTCATTTCCATTCTTAAATTTTCGACACCATTCCTTCACAGTTGGGTATGCAATACATGCATTTCCATACACTACTTGCATTCTTGTATAAATCTGCAATGGCTACACACCTTCAGCGCATAAAAATTGTTGCTGATCAAACTTGGACGGATTTTCAACAACAAACGCCATTTCAAAATCGAAGTTTTAAAGGTCAGAAATAAATTCAACGCCACAAACTTATTAATGTGTTGCTTACAAACACTACTAACATTAACACATGCCATTTAAATTATTGCATTGAAAATTATATTAGTGTAATAGAAATAAAATAATTTACGTAAGGGAAATGTTTGCGGGCAGTTTCACACCCTGCTGTCACTTTAACCCTGTTTAAGATAGTTAGCGACGTGGTGCGCTAACCCAGGGAGACATACGGTTTTAGGTAGTCTCCGAATCATCAGAATAGCAAGGTGTTAGCGTAGATTTTCGGTCACTCATCCAAAACTCACCATAATTGTAGGAAAATCTACCAAAAATCTGATGGTTGGGGCAGTATACTGTCCACCCAGACATAACCTAAAAGAAGAAGATTATAAACCAGTCGTGCAACACCTTGGTAAATTATTTGTCGTAGGTGAAGATTTGAATGCTAAACATGTTGACTGGGGATCCAGACTAACCACGACCAAAGGAAGTGAATTAAAGAAGACTGCCCGGGAAACAGGATGCAATTTTCACTCTAATAGTAAGCCCACGTACTGGCCAACTGAGCAGAATAAAATCCCCGACTTGTTAGACTTTTTCATCTCAAGGAAGGTTTCGCCCAATTTCATTGATGTAGAAGAATATTTTGATTTAGACTCCGATCAGTCGGCTGATATTTTGACACTGAGTGAGAGGATAATTAAGAAAGAAACTCGGCCTAAGAATATCCGAGCAACTAGAAGTAAAAACTGAAAAGCTTATGAGGTTAGTTCAAGTCGCAGCTTTTAATGATACTAGAGAAATTTCCTATATGAGCAAAGCGGGTAACTATCCAGTGGAAATTAGGAAGTTAGTTAAGGAAACAAGAAGCGCTAGAAGACATTCGCAACAGTCAAGAGATCCAACTGATAAAACCACCCTGAATAATAAAACACAAAAGCTCGAAAGATAAATTCAAAACGTTAAAGAAGAATCCGTCGCTTATTATTTGCAAGACCTAACAGCAGATGTGGAAACGCACAACTAACTTTGGAAAGCCACCAAAAAAATTAGAAGACTAGTAACCTCTATTACTCTAGTAGGGAAAGGTAATTGACCTTGGACTAGGGACAATAAACAAAAAACTAGGATCTTCGCTAATCATCTAGCAGAAACTTTTCGGTATAATCAGATGCAAGTACAGACCACACTTGACGTTTCAGAAAACCATCTCTAAGAAAAAATTACTCTAGTAAGGAGCTAGCAAAACAGATCAAGAACAAAATGAATCCAAGATAAGCTCCGGTATTCGATTTGTTTACAGGAGTAATTTTGAAGAAATTGCCCAGAGAGGTATAGTCATACTTACTTACTCCGTCAATGTATCATTTGGATTGAAGCATGTCCCCTCCATCTGGAAAGTAGCGAAAGTAATAATGATGCCAAAACCCGGATAACCTCCTCACGATGTGAAGTCGTATGGACCTATACCACTGCTCCCGATCATCTCTGAACTTTTCCAGAAATTGCTCCTAAAAAGGGTGAGAATTCTAATAGAGGATAATAAACTGATTCCAAACTATCAGTTTGGATGTAGGCAGAATAATACATTCTGTAACGAGGTTGGAATGGAAATTCGATGCGAGTGGAATCTTCCGAATGCGAGCCGAAGGCGAGCGTGAGGAACCACGAGCATCGAATTTCCATTCCCAACCGAGTAGCAGACTATACTTTCTCCACGACCACAAGATATGTAATAAATACAATAAAATTAATAAGATTCGGAACAAATATTTACAAAGAAATTGCAAACTTATGACGTTTCAAGTCAATTGTTAGTCATGGATTCCTAGACTAACTGTTTTTTTTTTGTTATACTGTATGGAATAGTGATGGAATGATATACATGCAAAATGCATAAGCCGGTAAGTGTTTTAGAATATTTCTTACATAACAAGGGTTAGAATGTTAACTTTCTATTATCAAAATTGATTTCAGAATTGTGACATTCCGTAGTGGTCGTGGAGAAACATTCTTCCATACGCCAAATACACCGGATAGTGGATGTAATAGAGAGAATAGAATAGAAGAAGAACGGAGATGTCCTGCTGTCCTTCTCGACGTAGCACAAGCGTTCGTCAAGCTCTGGCATGAAGGCTTGATCCATAAACTGGATAAGACTCTCCCGAAACAGTATGCTGAAATTTTAACATCATATGTTTCTGACAGACTATTTCGTATTAAATAGGAAGATGAATACTCGGACCTCAAAGAAATTCTTGCGGGTGTGCCTCGGGGAGTGTATTGGGTCCAGTCCTGTACCTGCTCTACACCAATAACATTCCAGAAATGCAAGAAATAACCACAGCTACCTTCGCTGATGATACAGCCTTGCTTGCAGTAGGTCAAAATTCAGTGAATTCCACAGAAAAATTGCAAAGAACTTGTGACTAAATAGTTCAATGCAGTAACAGAAGAAAGATTAAATTGATTGAATTTAAATCCAGCCTTATCAATTTTACCAATAAAAGAGTGACCCCTCCAATCAATATTAATGGCACTGTCGTTCCATTTGAAAATTCGGACAAATACCTAGGTATAACCCTGAATGCGAAGTTACGATGGGAGGAGCATGTTAAGAAGAAAAGGGTTGAACTCGGCATTAAATATAAACAGCACCATTGACTTCTGAGAAGGGATGCTCAGTGTCAGCGTAAAATTCTTATCTATAACTAGAATCTCTAACCCATCTGGCTATATGGTATACAGCTATGGGGTTGCACCAGAGAGTTCGACATCAAGACCATTCAAACGTTCCAGAACAAAGTTCTGCGGAACACGGTTAATGCACCATGGTATGTACGCAATAAGGATTTTATCGTGATCTTGGGATTACCCTTGTCAAGGATGAGATTAGAAGATTTACAGGGAAGCACGAAACCAGGTTCATCGGCGTATTAATATGGAAGCTCTTCAACTGTTGGACAACCAACATCTAGTTCGCAAGCTAAAGAGGACCTAGCCATTCGAGTTAATGTAGTGTATGTGTGACTAAGAGCAGAACACAATGCGCAAGTGCGAAAGTGTGTTAGTACCAGCTAACTTCAAACCTAGGACATCAAGGGATGATCTTAAGTATATGTACCCTGTATTGTTAAGACTTACCACAGGAAAATTAATGGTTGGTCAGTATGACCAGTTTTAATATTAAAACACTGTACGGGTGTTAAAAAAAACTCATGCAAAGGTGACCGAGCGGATTGTTGTTTAACTTGGATAGTACGATGTTCCTATATTATTTTAATGAAGCGGTATGTAGTATGCTTTGTTATTAATAGATAAATAAGTGATATGTCAACTACAGGGATTAGTCCTAAATTGAGGACCGATCGATCGTAAAAGAAAAATATGAACGTTAAGACAAAATTATGCTTAAATCTTAGATACATTTCTAAATCATTTCTCTACATAGTCAGCATTCGAATTTCAAAATTATCACATACTGGTGCAAGTTTTTGTATAACTGTGTCATATAAGGTTGTCGCCTGTGACGAAAATCAATTTTGTTCCGCCGTTTTAACAATCCTCGCCTTTTGCTCTGAATCGCCCTTTTAAGCTTTTTAAGGTCTTCCTATGTACGTCTACATTAATTGGCATACTACGATCCGGGAAATCAACCGATTATACGCCTATTCTGTCCCAAAAAATCGGCAGCAATAAGGTTTGGATTTTCTAACGTTTGCTTGAACTTTTTGGCCTTGGATTAACTCGTGTGCTTTCACTCCATTACTTGTTGCTTGGTTTCAACTTTTGTGTACGAAATCCAAGTCTTGTGCCAGTCACAATGTGATTCAGGTACCACCATGAGCTTCGTAGCGGTGCAGGAAGCTCAATGCAGTGGCCATTGGCTGGTTTTTCTGAACATCTGTAAACATCTTTAGCACCTACCTAGCCTATAGTTTGTCGTATTCCAGCCTGTCCGCGACAATTTCGTACGTGAAATTTGACGACAGTCTGCGGCCACCTCCGAAATCTTCTTTTCTTTGTCCACTTTTTCCACCAGCTTTTTATTGGCCGGAGAAGGTCCCTTAGTTTGTTCCTCATCGTCCACGTTTGTTCGACCATCTTTGAAATTTCTACACTAGTGTCTAACAATTCTTTTACTCATGATGTCTGAATTATAAACCTCACATTTTGAACCCTTAACTTTGGCAGCGTTTTCGTCTTTTGCATGGAGAAAACGAATCACAGGGCGCACTATACACTTGGCGGGATTTTCAATGGTAGTACTCATTTTAGCGCTTTATTATACAACTGAATACAATGACAGAACCACGGTAAAGTGACGTGAGGCTAGCTCAACAATCACAGACACACCCCCACAATGAATTAATTGACTACGCCCCTTGTTCGGCGGGAATATTTAAATGGCCCTTAGTTTCCGGAAGAACCTTGTTGTTTATTATTAGAAACAGCGAAAATGCGTACATAGGAATCTTAAAGAGCATATTTCCACATATAATAATAATAATCAGTAGGATTACCTGCTTACACATTTGATCGGATGTTTATTACTGATTGTGATAGCAGATTCTAAAATCTTAATCGATACAGAAACATTTCTAAATATTTATTAAAAGCAAACATACTGAGAATACATTTTCGAACCAATTCCAAAGCTGTGCTAGTGTTTCCAGTATTGATTCCGTCAACATATTGTCAGTTGCATGTAATTTTGCTCCAGTAACTCCAACTAGAAGCGATAAAATGTATTATTCCATTGGAAGATAGATATTTGAAAACAATTATTTTCCACTCTAATAATCTCGCAATTAAACCTATTTCACGAGAAAGGTAGCAGTTTCTTTATTTGTAATAATCAAAGAGATTTCGAGAAGATATTAAAAATTAAATTCAGTTTAACATTATAACGAACAACAAATTACTTAAAAAAGTTGATTTAAAGAATTTAATTCATTCGAAAAAGGCTTTCTACGAAGTACAGAACTTGATCCTCTCCTATCCATTACATTTCTATCCTTTAAGCTCCAGCAATTCTTATTCTTCTGCGCATTTTTCTACTGATGTACGAAAACTTCGATAGTTTTTGAAAACGTAAAACGTAACTACTTTTAGGGACGGGGAGAGTTCAAACGAATTCCTTTACCAATTTTCTAACTCAGCTATCACCAAGGAAATGAGGAACTCCATCCGGGTTACAGGTTTTTTATTAAAGGTTTGCTATCCCTTTGCGATTTTTCACTACAGGGAACTCGAAAACTGCAATAAAGAGAAAAGCTGTTAAATACGGAAAATACTGCAAAATTAGCTTTGTTCAACGCTGTTTCTTTTCGACAGAATAGTGTGTGCAAATCTGAATTCTATAATTTATCTTCTTCAAATCTATCATGCATCGTCCTTGTTAATTCAGATAACGAAAGTTTTAAATAATACAGATTAAATTTTTAAGTTACAAATATTTGTAATACAGATGAAACAGAAATTGAGTGTTAATATCCAGCTGAGCATTGTAATTAATTTGGTATTATGACTGACATGATCTTTGTCAGCAACGTGAATCTGAGTTCTACAGAGCTGACAGTAATAACTAAATTACTTGAATTTTTGAGTTCGTGATATTGATGACAGAAATTAGGTATTGCGCTCAAATTCTACACTGTGACTAAATAGCAGCAGAATGCTACCTTTTCCTTTCCTTCACTATGTCGATTAAGAACTATGCAGAAGTTAGTAGCATGGTCAATATAGATAAGACATAAACTAGGTGTTAATATCAAGCTCGGCATTGTGATCAATTTGGTGTTATGACTGATTTGCACCTTTTCAGCAACGTAAATTTAAGTTCTATACATCGGACAGTAAGAACAGGCTGACTTAAATATTTGAGTTGACGATGGAAAATATTGATGACACAAATAGCATTCAAATCGGACGCTATGACTAGATAGTTGCAAACGGCTGACAGTAATAACTAGATTACTTTCATGAGAGGAATGAAGTGTTGCGCTCAAATAGTACAGTGTGACTAAATAGCAGCACAAAGTTAAGTTCTCTCTCACTCTCATTAGCAATGTCAATTAAAAACTATGCTGTAGTTTAGTAAAATAGTTAATATAGCTAAGACATAAACTAAGTGTTAATATCAATCTGGACATTGTGACCAATTTGGTGTTATGACTGATTTGATCTTTTGCAGCAACGTAGATTTAGGTTTTATACATGGGACAGTAAGAACAAGCTAACTTAAATATGTGTCCTGACGATGGAAAATATTGATGACAGAAATTGAGAGTTGCAATCAAATGGGGTACTGTGAGTGAACAGTAAACCACTAGGAAGAAGGCAACCGATACGGCCGCAACAAAATGGGTCCAAAATTAGAAATCCCACCCAATCCTTGATAATAAAACAGGATAAAGTCCTACAAATAAAGAAGAAGAAGAGGGAAAAGGAACGAAACAGAAATTGGGAGCTAATACCAAACTGAGCATTAACACTAATTTTATGTTATGGCTGACTTAATTTTTGGCAACAATATAGATTTAGCTTCTATACATCGGACAGTAAGAATAGGCCGACTGAAATATGTGAGTTGACGATGGAAACTACTGATGACAGAAATTGGAAGTTGCACTCAAATTGGGTACTGTGACTGAACAATATCAAAAACCTCTTCCTGATGACGGCGACTAAAGGCTACGCTGAAGTTGAATGAAATAGTCAATATAAACGAAACAGAAATTGAGTGCTAATATCAAACTGAGCATTAAGACTAATTTTATGTTATGGTCGACTTAATTTTTAGCAACAATATAGATTTAGCTTCTACACATCGCACAGTAACAACAAGCTGACTTAAATATTTGAGTGGACGGTGGAAACTATTGATGACAGAAATTGGAAGTTGCACTCAAATTGGGTACTGTGACTGAACAATATCAAGAACCCCTTCCTGATGACGTCGACTAAAGGCTACGCTGCAGTTGAATGAAATAGTCAATATAAACCAAACAGAAATTGAGTGCTAATATCAAACTGAGCATAAAAACTAATATTATGTTATGGTCGACTTAATTTTTGGCAACAATATAGATTTATCTTCTACACATCGCACAGTAACAACAAGCTGACTTAAATATTTGAGTGGACGGTGGAAACTATTGATGACAGAAATTGGAAGTTGCACTCAAAGTGGGTACTGTGACTCAACAATATCGAGAACCTCTTCCCGATGACGTCGATTAAAGGCTACGCTGGAGTTGAATGAAATAGTCAATATAAACGAAACAGAAATTGAGTGCTAATATCAGACTGAGCATTAAGACTAATTTTATGTTATGGTCGACTTAATTTTTGGCAACAATATAGATTTAGCTTCTATA
This sequence comes from Limonius californicus, assembly GCA_014611495.1. Lineage (NCBI taxonomy): Eukaryota > Metazoa > Arthropoda > Insecta > Coleoptera > Elateridae > Limonius > Limonius californicus. The sequence continues at coordinate 36,045 of JABXWE010007564.1, forward strand.
CATCGCACAGTAAGAACAGGCTGACTTAAATATTTGAATTGACGGTGGAAACTATTGATGACAGAAATTGGCAGTTGAACTCAAATTGGGTACTGTGACTAAACAATATCAAGAACCTTTTCCTGTTGAGGTCGATTAAAGGCTACGCTGAAGTTGAATAAAATAGTCAATATAAACGAAACAGAAATTGGGTGTTAATATGAAGCTGAGCATTAAGACTAATTTTATGTTAGGGCTGACTTAATTTTTCGCAACAATGTAGATTTAGGTTCTGTACATCGGACAGTAAGAACAGGCTGATTTAAATATTTGAGTTGACGATGGAAACTATTGATGACAGGCTACGCTGAGGTTGAATACAATAGTCAATATAAACGAAACAGAAATTGGGTTCTAATATCAAGCTGAGCATTAAGACTAATTTTATGTTATTGCTAACTTAATTTTTGGCAGCAATATAGATTTAGGTTCCATACATCGGACAAGAAAAACAGGCTGACTTAAATATTTGAGTTGACGATAGCAAATACTGATGACAGAAATTGAGACTCAAATTAGGTACTGTCCCTAAACTGTATTAAAAAATTCTCCCTAATGACGTCGATTAAAGGCTACGCTGAAGTTGAATAAAATATATAAACGAAACAGAAATTGAGGACTAATATCAAGCCGAACCTTAAGACTAATTTTATGTTATTGCTAACTTAATTTTTGGCAACAATGTAGATTTAGGTACTGTACATCGGACAGAAAGAACAGACTAGTTTAAATATTTGAGTTGACGATGGAAAATATTGATGATAGAAATTGGAAGATGCACTCAAATTGGGTACTGTGTTGATCCAATTAATTAACACAAACGGAACATAAATTGAATACTAGGAATTGGCTACTAGGAACAGACTTATTCGCTGATTTAAAATTGTGCCAGACCTAGGTCATCTTTTACAGCAAGCTAAATTTAAGTTCTATACAGCGGATAACAATAACTACTTAACTTGAACACCTGAGTTGGTTGGCGATAGGAAATAATGATGACAGAAGTCGGGAATTACACTCAAATAGGGACACTGTGACTAAATAGAAGCGAAGAGCTATCCCTGGTGCCATCTATTAAAGGCTATGCAGAAGTTGAGTAAAATGGTCAATATATAGGAAACCAAAATTGGGTGTTAATATCCACCTAGGCATTGTAACTAATTTGGTGTTACGACTGACTTAATAATTGACGGCACTGAGTATTATACCAAAAATTGGGTGGGAGGTAGGAAATATTCATCACATGGCTTGATAGTTTCGCTTAACTACAGAAGTTGAAGAGTGTGGTCAGTATAAACAAGACAGAAATTAGGTATTGCCACCAAATCGGGCATTGTGAGGAACCCACTGATTTAAAGTTGTGCATGACCTAATCTTCGTCAGGAATTTGGGTTTAGGTTTTACAGAACAAGGGCGTTGTTTAAACGCTATGGCCCTTTGGGACATTGCAAACAGAAACTGAACTGAAGAGTCAATATCGGGCATACAGGTGTAATCATCAAGTAACGCATAGGGATTAAACAATAACTTGGGGGTATGACTGCCCTAACCTTTTTCAGTAATGTCAATTTCAGTTGTATATAACGTCTATCTATTAAAGGCTGTACCAAACCGGGATATTGTTGACAGAAATTGAGTTTTAACATCAAGTTGGGTATGGTAACTAATCCTATTATTTGGGTTGTGACTAATTTCACTGAACGTTGGGTGTATGCTGTAACCGAGTTAAATATTGTTACCAAATTGTACTGACTGGAAGTTGAGCCGATGGTGATGCACACGGTGAACAGTATGAACAAAGCAGAAATTGGTTATCGTTGGAATTGTAACTAACCCAATTTTCTCAGGTTGTAACTGACCTAATCTTCTTCAAAGAAGTCCATTTAAACTTTACGTAAGGCATAACGTGCCTTAAAATTGAGTGGACCCTCAAAAATATAGACAAGGCAGAAAATGAAGCTGATGCTCTAATTGGGCATTGTGACGAAAAGGCAGTAGAAGATTGAGGATAAGCTGATCTTCGCCGGCGGCTGCAATGTAGGTTCTACAGAAGAGATACTGCTTGAAAGATATGCTCAAGTAATGCTGTTAAACATTGAGTTGAAGCTTATGACGATAGAGGTCAGTACAGAAAAACTGAGTCTCACAATCTAGTTGGGCATTATGAATCAATTTGGGTTTATGATGACATCAGCTTCGTCAACAGCGTCTTATGAGGTCCTGCACAACCAGTGGGAAATATGTAGATGCTGTATGACCAGAAATTAAGTTGACAGCAGGAAATATAAACAGAGCTATACTTTCGTAGGCATTTTGATTGAAAAACAGTTACGAACTGACGCTGGTATATTCCTGGTTGTCAAGGTTGGTTAGTTTCATACAATAGACGGCAGTTGTAATTTGTAACGAAGTCGGGACTTGTTTGGCAGCACATACTTGGCAAAAGGCAGGAATTGTATCAATCACATATTCTGGCTTAAATAAAATATATGCAAGTGGTAACGAACTCAAATCAACTTCTAGGTTGCTTATAAAACTCAAGATATAATATTGGGTTAAAACACTTGGATCGCATTGATTCTGTAAACCTTTAAGCCCAAAAACAAGATACTTTGTGACAGTTTAAGTAAGAAGACTGTTAACCGTTGATTCATTTTTGTGTAAGTATCATCCCCACTAATGGGCTTTTCCACTTACCAAATGAGTAATTCCCGAACACCCCAAGTTGCGAATAACTGGACATCACTTTACAGTACCATCTGATTTCTTCTATGCTATAAATAGATGAACTAGTTTGAAAGAAACAGGTGAGTAACCTACAAATCCTATTGAGAAACACAATCGGCTTAGAAAACGTGTCCTTTAACTTCATGGAACCTAACTAAAGCTTTAAAAGCTCCTCTTCATGTGTGCTGTTATCCCTTAAAACTACACTGCCTTTATTTGTCTTGGTGTGGTGTCTTTCTATTTAACGTGGGATCTCGTATCATGACAGCTTTACGAGAAACAAGCTTTGCGTGAAAAATTGTTGTATGCTTCTTCTCCAGATATGAAAAGTAAATACTGCTAACCTAATTTATTTATTTGCTTCAATGCGATATTAAATATACTGACCTACATATTAACAATTGTGGTAATTCACTAACAGGTAATAAATTAAATCCTATGTAATTTGCATTCCCCTGCAGTTATACGATTCCCATTCAAATTTGACGTTTAATTATCATGGCAGCAATAGACAGGTTTGTTTTATACAATATTAGCATTTTAATTAATTGGAAATCGTAAAAAAGTAATGTAGAACTTAGGCGCAGCTGTTTACTGTTTACTATTTTCCGGTTACGGTTACGGTTACTCTCCAGAAGTTCATAAGATTAACCAACATTCGCAAACTGTTTCGTCATTAATATTTCCTTATTTCTAAAATAATTACTTATTTATACTCCATTTCGATGTTTTTTTTATAATTGTTTTATATATTAAAAAGGCCAATGCCTCCATGTTCGTTATACAAGTTAGATAGGCATTTATTAAAACAAATAAGCGCTACTTTCTCAGAAGCCTCATGAAATATAGTACAGCTTGACCAATATAGCGGAAACCCTAGCCGCAGATTACGCACAACCAAGGTGGTTTCAGTGGGGACGGAGCTAATTCTAAACTTCAACTGGGCGCTTGCAATATCCACAGTCCGAAAAATAATATTAGTAACCTGTGAGTTTATCCAGTGCATTTTAACTACAGCCACTGCATGGAAAAAGGTTTCTATCGCCGAGTGTACTAGGCCTGTGACGTCGATCTTTTATCTCATTCGGCATGTTTTGTCTCGCTTCGTTGTTTAAGTAATTCCCGGCTTCAACTAACTTGGTTGATCTGTACATAACCATAGATTCGTTATACGTTCTCACGTCCACGGCCTGCTCTAATTTCTAATTTTCTCGATCCCCACAAATTCTTCAGTGAGTCTACGTTAAGCTGTAGGTCCTCTACATTTGTAGTAATTCAAATTTGGAGATAGAATTTCAAATTTTTAAATCGTAATAGTATAAAAGCTAGTACTGATGTCAAACATATTCGTTAATCGGGTAAGAAGTAAGTTTTTTTCATTATTACTGGCATTGGGCAATATTCAAATACACGTGCATGCAGTAGAAATATTAAAACCAACGTTATCTCCTGTGTTATACAGGATGATCCTGAAATGTGCGTAAAACTGTAACCAGGTATAGCACAGGATAAATTACCTAAACTACTTAGCAATATTTTTTAAATTCGGCTCCGTTACGGAGATATGGCACTCCAAACTGTTCTTACATCAATCCACTAAAATGTAAATAACTTTATTCTTTCTTGTCCGATTTTGATAAACTTTGTTGTTTTCGAAAGCCAACAGTCCAAGCTTCAAGAAAATTGTTAAATGTGAAAAGTGAATAAAATCTGTCCCAGAAGTGAAAATTTTGGTGTAAAAATTTTTAAATTAAGTGTGTGTATTAAAATTGTTATTTCTATTGGAAACTCAGTTAAGTAGATTTCTAAATAATAAATTTTCGAAAAAAAAAAATGTAAAAACTTTTTTTGGAAAACAGAATGCTATTTTAGAAGCTGTAAAAAGCTCAGGCTAATGATTTCGTTTTCAAGGTAAACACTAATTTACAAACCAAATTTTTCTGGTTCAGATTTCATCCGCTATTCATTCAGAGTCAATTGTAAGTTTTCCAGATTAAAAGTTAAGCATTCTAAAACAATAAAGTTTATCAAAATCGGACAAGATATAAAAATGTTATTTACATTTTAGCGAGTTGACTTAAAAAAACTTTCAGGTGTCGTATTTCCGTAATGGTGCCGAATTATAAAAAATATTTACACGTGCTTAAAGTTTTCCGCGCATGTTTTGAATCACCCTGTATACTTGAGCCTTACGGTAGGTAAGCTTTCTGCTTGCAAAAGCTATTAAGATTAAAAAAGCTTAAAAGCTGAACATTCTTGCAATACCGCGACAATTAATGATCAACGAACTTTTTACAACCCACAAAAACAAATATTTGTACTCCAAACATATGCGTTTGAACTGGAATGGCTAATAACGTAAAAACTTTCAAGAAATAATCGGCAAATGAATCCAATATAGATCCCCAACTGTCATATAGTAACCAAAGATTAGGCGTGCAACAAAAAAGCGACCGGCTGTACTGCGGAGGGCACGTGCAAACCGTCGGTCCCGGCTATCATTCGATGGTATTTGTTAGGTCAAGTCGGAGGATCGAACACGACCTATAAACTCTGACTCCACCGTAGCCATATAAACGAATAAATAAATTTCAAAACTTAAACCCGTATTTTAGGCACAAACACTCAAATTTGCATTAGTATACAGATTTTATTGTACCATTTGTTAGGGACCAAACAAGCTTTTTCGTCGACCCGCAACAGGAAAGATGGAAAAGGCCTTCGGCTAAACTCGGAGGAGTAGGGGTGGTTCACGAGAAACGCTTACGGAAGGGAAATCGTACCTAGTTGTGTACAGAGTAGGTCAAGATTAGCGGGTGCCACCTTCCAAATGACAGCTGATTGCAGGTTCTCGTGGAAGGCCGAGAAGCCAACAGCTTACCGGAATGGAACTCACCTTTATTGTGCCTCCTCCTGTATGTAAAGCTTACAAAGATCATGCGCACAATACAATAAAATTACACAGAAATAAAAGCTGTGGTGAATTTTTAGACAAATATAGCTCTATTGTTTGAAATTGGTTACACATAATACAAAATCAAAGGTTACATTCAAAATGGTAATATTTATGGTTTAATACAAGGGTAATTGGAACGTTCAAACAAGATAGGCTCGCCGCCTCTGGCTTACGCCATTTATTTTAATAAACAAATCTACACAGCCAGTGACGTTCAAGTTTACAGAAGTTAATTAAACTATAATCTAAACGAATAATGAAACACTGGGCAACTGAAGGTTGCCTCACTTTTAATATTACAAGGGGATTAAACTGTTCTACTTCTTAGTTTTTAACAAAGCACTGACAAACATGGAAAACAATCACTGTATAGTACATTGGCAAGTTTTACCTTAGTTTTCTCTTCGGTACGGAATAGAAAAAGAGGCACAATTTGAGGTGTTCCTAGGTTCTTCGGGAAGCAGGAAAAATTCGCAGGGACGCGTAGATCACGATTACAGTTGTTTGTCGCAGCAGCGGCATATCCACAGGGACAAGAAAGGGGTTCGATATTAATCCGCCAAAGGCGATCAGCAAATTCGCAATGAATTACCTTCCAAGGGTTAAATCCAGCGTGCTTCTTAAATCCGACGCTTGTCGATGGTTCTGTTCACCCCACGGTGATAACAGAGTTATGAAAATTCACGCGATGGACACCCATCGAAAACCCAAGCCGCCCTTGCAATACTTGATTCCGGCGCTGAGGTGTTCGCAAGCAACCGGTTCGAAATGAGATGTCAAGTCAACTCAATATGCAGCAGCAGAAGTATTTCGTCATATTACGAAATATGTTGCAAGAATTCTAGAATAATTTAACACGTAGGACTTCTCAAGGGCAGGAAATTGTCAGCAAACATACACGTCAAGCGCGTGAACCAAATATTAATCGGCATTTCTCCAGGGTAACAACAGAAGGTCCACTAAACTGAATTCGGGAAATAACAATATAGTAATCGGCTACAGAACGGCAATTAAAATGAAAATTTAATTCAGATGAAGCGGCAAAATCAAACGAACACATCACATCAGAACAAATGTTAAAAGCTCAAGAAATAATCGAAAAATTGATCCAATATAGATCCCTAGCTCTCATACAGTAACCAAAGTTTAGGCGTGCAACAAAGGCGCGACCGGCAGTATTGCGGAGGGCACGTGCAAGCCGTCGCTCCCGGCTATTATTCGATGGTATTCGTTAGGTCAAGCACGACCTATAAACTCTGACATCTGGCCTCCACCACAGCCATATGTACGAATAAATAAATTTTAAAATTTAAACTCGTATTTTAGAAACAAACACTAAAATTTGCATTAATAAATAGTTTTTATTGTACCATTAAGAGCAATAACCGTTAGCATCTTATATTAATTTACGAACCTATTTTTCACTACATGAGATTTTAAACATAATATTCAAATATTCATGGAAGACGTAAGTGTGAATTGTGTCGGTATCCATTGATACGCTCTAAGGTGTTTTTTTTCCATAAAATCCAGTAAGTAAACTCTGAAAACTATCTCCAAAGTTTTTTAAAACAATTATAAAGATACAGAGATTAACATGAAATTTACATAAATTAACTTTGGGATTCACATTCGTATAGATTATTGATGTTTAGGGAGTAAAAAACATAACCTAATTGCCCGCTTGTTGTATAGAAATTATTCGTGTCGACGTTACGTGTTGGAGGAATATATAATTCAATACGCAAACAAACCTTCACCTATAGATGACCCATCTGAAGTATCGCCAAGGATATCTAGCTAAGAAACTTCACATCTTCGGAAATACAGTTTTCCGCGTAATACTCAACGCACCATGGTATACACGAAATGAACAAATATATCGAGCAACGGGTATTCTAACCATGTACGAATACATTAAAAAATACACGAAGATATACTTCACCGATGCATATATTGTCGTGGAACAAACCACTGCTCGACACATACATTTGCCACTAAAGCGAAAAGAATAAATATGTTACTAGTGATGAAAATAACAATTAAACATATATTAGTGATAGCCCAAAACAAGTTTCAAATAAATAACCGTAATGCAAGGGTAGAAAAGCCCTATAGTGATTTAAAAATAAGTGACTATTAATTAACTGAGCCATGAATAGCATAACCTCGCTGAGCAATTTAGACTTTAAAGAAAAACTAACTGCATTGGTAATTTTCCTCTTGAAATTTTCTATACGGGATCATTATTTAAAAACCACTCTCATGGGTATTTCTCACCTTAAAAAGTGAAAATTGTTTGCAGTCCAGTGAAGATTAATGTTAACAATCATATGTGCTTTTCAACCCTTAAAATGCGCTTTCTACTTCCTAAAATGTTTATATTTGTTTTTCGCACTAAATTAAGGGAACACAAAAATACAATAACATGCAAATTGTTCCAATACAATAAATAGACGAGAGAATATCTAGAGAAACTCACAAATATAAAAACTACGGGGTGTTCCACAAAAAGAAAATAATCTTACGAAAAATAAATCAATATAACTAATAATCTTTAGAATGGTTTGTTGTAAAAACGAGAACACTCAGATGAATCCAAAGATAGAAAAATATACAGAGTTTTCGAAATAATGTATCTCTACGATATTTTGTTAATTACGTACCGTACGTCTGTAGACCCAGTTTCCATTCATTTTAACACATTCCTTAGAGGAAACTGAAAGTGAATTAATTTCCAATAACTGTCTTTCATAAACCTATTGGAAAACGACGCATTCATGAAATTTTAATTATTCTTCTTGTAATTACATCACTTAAAGTGAAATCGGGGTTAATTTATTCGTGCCTGCTAGGCAATACCTTTATCCCCTTTCAAGTACCTACGTCAAAGTTAGTAAAGTTAGAAAATTAACGTTAAACAGCGAGGTGTCGGCGTATTAATATTGTTCCCGCATTCATAACACGTTGACGTATTTGAAACATTCACCTTAGAAAGTGCATTTGCGTCAAGAATGTTATTCCATAATCTTACGTACCTGCAAAATATTCTAATTCCTTAAGGCGTATACTTAAAGTAAGATTACGTGTACTAAATTAAATTTAAAGCTTCTGTATTTCGAAAACGGAAATGCAGTTAAAATTATAGTTACAGTAACAGCCAGTTAGTCGACTATTACTATCATTTTAAGGATAAATTAGAATTTGACTTGTAAAGAAAAAGCAATTTTGTATACGAAATTATTTCTGCATAGAAAATTCACAGTTTCACAAGTTGCTTTTAATCAGTCATAAATTTCATGAATTACTCTTAAGCGTATAATTACTGCAATTACACAAGAATAGCGCCAGAGTGGACCAGTGGCACTAGGCTCCGGTGCGGAAAGTTCAAACCCTACAACTCGATACATTTAGATAATTGGGTAACTGCGTTCGAATGAACAAAGGGTAACAATGCGGTTGTCAATTGTGTGGTGCTTATCACATAACTACATGTTATGAATTTGGCACGCCACAACCGAATGTGATAACAAGGATACGGGAGCCTTCCGCCTTGCAGGCCAAACTCCTTCATGGGATGTAGTGCCTCACCATTATTATTATTATTATTACAGAACCAATGTTTTGTACAGGATAGTCAAAAATAATATTTCCACTAGACCATTTGAGGTGTCTGGCATCTTCTTGAATGGATTTTGAAAAATGCTAATTTACTAGTCATGTAAACAAAGAGGCGCAACTAGAGTTGAGTTTAACAGTGTATTTAATTATATTAGAGTAGCGGACAAAATGCATTCAAAATGGTTAAATGATTATAATTTGGTAACGAACAAAGATCAACATTATAAAAAAACACAGTTTAAAACAAACATTGTTAAGATAAACCAGGTCACGCACAGGTGAACCCAAAACAACCTGAAAAAAGGTATTGCAGAAAGGCCTTGTACTTGCAGTACTTTCTTATAACGCTAAAGTTCTTCGAATAAAACGTACAAAATATAAACTAATTGCACCAGATTCCACAATGAACGGCGTGCGTCTCAGCCGGCCTTCCCTAGATAAACTAAATAGAATAGCGGAAGCGTTGCTAACAAAGGGTTTGTACATTTACCTTTTTCGATGTTAAATTTGCCCTTCAAGGGGGTGTAAAGCTTGAGTCAGTCCCTGGGTGTAGTGGTGGAGTTTACAGTTAGCTTCCCTCGAAACCATTTGTTTTTGGCAGATTTTCCAATATTGTGTCATACGACGAAATTTCCCAAATCGGCAATTTAAGCGACATTTTCGGAATTTTTGGGAAAGCGAAACCCTTTTTCGGACCCTTTTCGGACGTACCATGAAGGGAACCGCAGAAAGCGAAAGTAATTACCTATTAGTATTTGCGTAACACTCAGGTTGAGAGCGAGAGCCTGACTTGTGTCTTTTTCCCCGCACTTAGCAGTGTTCTCGGGTTAAAGCTGCGTTTGCAAGAAGCTATATAAACGTCGCGCATACAGGGTGCGTTCAATAAAAGCGGCAGAACGTCACAATTACATTGTTCGTTTCTTGGAACGTCACCAACAACTTCATTACAAAGTAATCTACAGGGTGATTCCAAACATATCCGAAAAATTTTAACCACGTTTAGCGAGGTTTTTTAACGCCTAGATTACCTAAAAATGTTTTTAATTCGGCACCTTTACATGGTAATACGCTTCAAAGTTTTTTTACGCCAATTTATGAAAACGTAAATAACTTTTTTGTATCTTGTCCAATTTTAATAAACTTCGTTGTCTTCTAAAGCTAATAGTCCAAACTTAATTTCCCGTCAAGAAAAATGTACAGTTCTGCATGAAAAGTGAGTGAAATATGACACAGAAGTGAAAACTTTGGTGTAAATTGTCATTTCTCTTTGAAAACCGTAGGAAAAATATTGAGACGTTGGGAAACTTCTCTAAGAAACTAAAATAAATTTGTTAATTCAAAAATACATAGGCCCGAAACGATTACGAACAAAAAAATGAACTAGCAGTGTCAGAAACATACAATCGCTCAAATAATATACTTAGAAGAAGAAGAAATAGAGAAAGTAGAACACACAAAGTATTTGGGATGCATGATAAATGTATCCACCACAACATATCAAGCGATATTAACAATAATAATAGGAGTAACAAGAAATAGGTTTATAAATGGAATAGTTTCTGACCAACAAAAACATAAAGCTAAGATTATGATGACAAATGACTAAGCGTTACGTCTTTTCTGTATTATGCAATGGTGCAGAAGGGTGGACCTTAAAACATAACACGGCAAACAGAGTCGCCGCTTTTGAAATATGGTTATATAAACGGTTGTTCAAAATACCATGGACAGCAAGACTGACAAAACAAAAAGGTTTAGAAGAATGAACAAAGAAATCGAGTAAATAAAAACCATACAAATAAGGAACATAGAATACTTCGGTCACGTGATGAGGAACAATAAATATGATACACTACAGCTAATAGTATCCGGAAATGTGAAAGGAAAGAGAGAAAGAGGTAGAAGACGAATATCATGGTTACTAACATAAAGAACGAATAAGAGAAAGTCTTCTACTTCTTCTTCTTCTTTTTTCATTTATGGTTGCCTATATAAGCAGGCTTTTGCCTGTATTTTTATTAAACCTCTTCGGATGTTGAGGTCCAGCACACTCTTTTTATTCGGACATCTTGAATTATGATGGCGGTTCCAATTCTTACTATAATGTAATCGATTATTGTTCTCAGGTTTCCTGTAGGGGAGAGTGAGCATGAAAGAGGCATTTTACATATTCTTAATAAATGAAAGCATATAAATAAATATTCATTAGTAATACCAGAAGAAACATTTAAAACAAAGTTTATTCTAACAGTTAACATATAGCAAAACAAAAATAAAATAACATTTGTTATTTTTTCCAACTTTTTCTATTGCTTGCGATTGTCCCTTTCATCCCAGGCAGCGGATTGAAAGGAACACTTGTAGTAATGAAAGGGACAGTATAATTTTTGAAAGATTTCGTGGTTAACAAAAACATTTCTGTGAAATCTTTATCGAATGAATAAATACGTTTCACTCTATTAGTTCCATCATTCAGGTGCGGATCCGGAAACTTCATTTTCAAATTATCAAATTACCTACTTTTTCATAGACTTTACAGTAAATACATTTTCGGCTAGAACTTCTACGATTTTTCTAACAGCATATTTTCTTGTTTTCTTTGTTTCAAACTCCACTAAAATATAGGCTCCCTTTTCATGGCGATCATTTATTTCTTCTTCAAATACACCTTCACTCTCTTCATAATATTCGCTATCACTCTGGGAATAGTGTACAGACACATCACTATCACTAGATTCTTCATAAACCTTTCGTTTAGCACACTCTTTTTTCTCCGCTAATTTCATTTTCTTCTTTTCTTTCGTTTGCTTTTCCAGGTAAACTTTTTCTAGATTATCTTTCTCTGGGGTATCCGTTCGAATTCGCGAAGAGCCTTTCTTGGGACCTCGTGTAGATCTCTTGCGTGGCATTGCTTTAGGAAATCGTCTTATGCTTTCGGGAGTTATAGGTGCACCATTATCAAACATCTTTTCCAGCTCTGAAGGTAGAGTAGTAGGAAGACTGGATGCTGTTGGCGCAGATAACATAGTCGGAGACTCTGAAGATGTACTAGGCAGCCTTAAATCAACTGGAGCATTGGAAGCTTCTCCAAAATCGTTTTCGTTGGAATGTTGGAATTAAATGGAAATATTCCCGTTTTCTGAAAGCTCGATTTTATATGTTTCAATGTAAATGCACTTTCATAAGCTACCCTAGCAAACTTTGGCAAATGATAAATGCTTACAGGTTTATTAGGATGGTTCACTAGCCAATCATTTTCAGCCACTTCGAAATAAGACGTGAAAGGTCCAAAAACAGCCACATCAAGTGGCTGCAGTGTGGTGAAAAGGTTATAATACGGACACCCGTTTCTCTGGATCATATATCAAATTTAAAATCAGCCGGGATCTACAACATCCCTTACTCTTGTGGCTACATCGGACAAACTGGTCGTTCCATTGAGTTAAGATTGCGAGAGTACAAAGGTGATTGCAAACACAAACGCATCACAAAATTCGCGGTGGCTAAACATAATGGTTTAACTGGGCATAAGATGGACTTTGACAATGCTCGGGTACTCTCCAGAGTACCTCATTACTTCCCTTGTATCATACGTGAAGCAATAGAAACTGGGAAACAACTTAACAACATAAACAGGGAGGATGGTTTTAGATTCAGTAAAGCCTGGGCTCCAATGGTTTGTCCTCTAAAGACTCACAAGCATTATCGATCTCACGATCACGCTCCACCGGATCCGTCTTTGCCGAACAGTGACAGCCAACCAGAACTCCGTCGTTCTGCCCGACTGGCTCAGAGAGGTTTAAATACCTCCGCTTCCCGGATTTGAGTTCAGTGTTCTATTCACTCTGCCAATGCAAACTGTAATGTCTTGCGAAACGTTAGTTTGTATGGGTTCACAAACAGCTAGCAGGCATAAGCCGATTAAGTATTATTGTCCTGGCAAACAAAATACATTAAGATCAAATCCTTGTCCGCCTCAGGGTTTATATAATCTAAGCAGACGGCCTTGTTAGGTAGGCAGGGCCTACGAGCAAATATTGCACAAACTTCTAGAGCAAATTCTTGTAAAGGCAGACAAGCTACAGGTCGGGCCTTACCTGATAATGCTGGGTGTAGTTCCCAAATGACGACGCGGTCTAAGCCGAAAGTAAATTGTAATATTGACAGTTCTAGAAATCGCGAAAGCCTCGAAAAATATTGCATTTGTTTTCAAGGCTAAGTTGAACAAAGATGGGTTTCGTTTGAACAAGCCTCGTAATTTGTATTGGTTAACTAGTTTTGCAGGCACGTTCTACTAAGAATCTAGTTTAGTAATATACGCTTCATTGTTTTTCCTACATTTAACAGAGCTATTGGACAAACAGACAATAATGAGATCGATCGCACGTTTGACTGTGTATTGTGTAACGTCTGCTTTCAGTTCCTTCCCCATTTCCCATGGAGCTTCGCAGCACGAAACCGAACTTGTATTGTACTGCAGGAAAAACAATTGTCGTATTCTTCTTTATCATCATTTACGTTGTATTGACAAAATATTATTCAAGAGATATTTTAGATCACAAATTTCCCCGATAGTTCTTTTAGCAATCGCAGCAAATTAACCCGAATATAATCTCACGCCTCATAATTTAACGCTTAAGTTAGACTATTCTGCAGGATTGCAAACTTCGAAGACTTGATTCAATTAAAATGTATGGAGCCTCTGGCAGACATTTTAATTGAGCCGTAGTGGAACAAAGGCAGATGAAATTTTTGATAACTTTCAAATAACTTTTAGTACAACTCCTATATAAGGTGGCTCGATTCTGACATTCAATGAAATTTACAAATGAACAAAGGAATTCAGAAGAGACATAAGTTTCAATAACGATCTCATAATTAACTTATTTAATGGGGCTCGGGCAAAATATAACTTCTGAATTGACTAATTACATGGGAAAGCCAATTAGCTAATAAGCAAGGGCTACGACTCCAAGCTGGCAATTTTTTTAACAATTCAAAGAAATTGCAGCAAAGCTGGCTTGATTGAACACTAGAGGCACGCTTGAATTAATCTTAATGCATGCAAATTAATCTCGGTAGCTGCTGATAGCATTTAACTTATTCAAGGGAGATAATCCTTTTAGGCTCTTGAGGTAGTCATACATCTTAATTAATTTAATGGGATCTTAACCTAGTTAAGCAGCTGTACGTAACTGAACATTGTTCGAATAATACATAGCAAGCTTGCTACTTAGTTGTGTATGTTGACATTATTGTCCGTTTAAAAAAGCCCAATCTCTTGCTAAATCAGTATGTAATTGTTTAGATAGATGTAAAAAAATATAGAATACATTTGTAGACACTTACTGTGGCATTAGTGTACTCAACTTAGGAATGAAAATAATTTACAAATAGTTATTATACCACAATTTTATAATACTCAGTACCGAGATGTGGTGCTAATTTTAAGCTCAAGACGTGAAAATGCGGTTGCGGCTAGCAATTCATAAATAAAATGTTATGCAACTAGAAGACCACCGTCTAAAAAAAATATTTAAATGCGTTTAAAATATGAAGGTCCATTTGATAACTCCAGAGGATGTAGGGCCAGAACGATTTTAAAGAGTTTCTTCTATAAATGTTTGGTGTGACATAGTAGCTAATCATATTAGTGGACCACACTCAACCCAGAAAATTTAACTGGACAACATTACTTGAATTTTCTACAAAACAGTTTTACTGGAAGATGTACAACTTAATGTAGGACAAAACTTTGGTACCGACATGAAAGCTGTCCGGCTCACTATAGTTGTGTTGTCGGGAATTACTTAAATAATGTATTTGGAGCAAATTGGATTGGAAGAGTTGCTGTGCCTCCATGACTAGCAAGAAGTTGTGATATATCTCCACTAGACCCTTTTATTTGGGATACAATTAAAGTAAAGAAAAGTAACAAAATAGAATAATCGGGACGTGTACATCAATTACACCTGACACGTTTGCTCGAGACCCAAAGTCGTTCTTGAAATGAACTAGAAAATGAATGGATGGCGGGAATTTTGAACATTTATTGAATTAAATAAAACTTAGCAATTTATTCTTGTTATGTTTTTCACTTTTTCACTTATCACCAGTGGTTGCTTTTCTTGTTAAATACTAGGATCTATACAATATGATACTAGTAAAACTGTTAATTACTACAGTAAGAAATGACAGAAAGAATAATCCATTTCTATACTACACAAAAATTTCATAACCTCAGTTGCTGTAATACCTGTATGTTGGGTTATATCAACCATTTTTAGGAGGAGGGGGGAGACTTAGCTGACCCACCCTATATAAACAAATAATAGAAAACAAGAAAGGCGGACACAGAAATTGAGCACATTACTTCACTGTAACTTTTCCATACTAGAATTATTTTCCTCTGCAGTACAATTTTCAATTGGTGGGACCTGCAACTATAAATGTAACTATTTTTTTAATATTAAATAGGATAAACACAGTGGAAAAATTACGAATAAATATGCGGGAAACAATTAATTAATTTACAAATACCTATTTAGAACTTCCTAAATAACCTGATTCTCTAATATAATGTGCAAATATAGTTACATTATAGTTTTATAGTGATTCCCATCTAACAATTGCTCTTACGCTTGCAACTAAATTCACAAGCTACGACTTATACAAGATGGGTCAAAAGGACAAGAGTCGTAAAAAATTGTTACTTAATCTAAGAATATAGTAAATTCACTTCTAACAATTTGTAAGGAACTCTAGCACCATTGCCTTCGATACACCAGACGTTTTCACTGTATTTCTTAATGTAAAATAATGAAACGATAGGTCTTTGTTATGTATAGAGGGTGTCCCACGACGTGAGATCACTACTTCGTATGCGTAATTTAGACTAAACACAGTTAAAAAATCTACTAAAGTTATGCCCTAAAGTAAACCGTTTTCAAAATACAGTGTTAAATTATTATTTATTTTTATTTTAGTTTAAATAGACTATAAAGATTGTTCAAAATGCCCACCATTGCTCTCAAGACACATTCTGGCTCTTCTTAAGAGAAATCTGGTTGCTCTACGTAACATAACATTGCTATTCCGAATTAGTTCTGCTGCCTCAGAAATGCTTCTCCTAAGATCTTCAACAGTCTATGAAAGTGTTTGGTATACCATATCTTTCATATGGCCCCACAAATAATAATCTAAACAAGTTAAGTCCGGAGATCCTTGGGGCAGGGGTGCTGTTCTCCTCTACCAATTACACGTCCTTCAAACCTTTGATTCAAAAATTGTGTTACGCGTAACGCAAAATGCGCATGGGGCACCATCGTGCTGGTACCATATACCATGCCTGATCGCCAGAATGACATCATCTAACAATACTCCGAAATAATCTTCCAGAAAATTTAAATATCTGTCGGCGGTTAAATGGTTCTCAAAAACGAATGGACCAATGAGCATGTTATCAATAATTCCACACTAGATAGTAGATATTCACTGAAAACCTATGTTGATAATTTGACACTGATTTGTGTGGATTCTTCAAATCCCAAGAGTGTTAATTAATTCATTCCTGGGTAAATGTTGCCTCGTCCGTAAAATTCTGTTACATAGGTTTCGATTTTGAATGATCCAGCGACAAAATTCTATACGACTAGCGAAATCTGTAGGTAAGAGAGCTGAACAGGCTGGATATGAAATGGATATAAATCATGACGTTTTAATGTTTTCCATTCTCGCATTCGTGGTACATTAACTTGTACAGATACACGACGAACAGCGGTGCGGGGATTATTATCAATTTCTCGCAATATGTTGTCCTCATTGTCTAGTAGGTACTTGCTGTATTGCATGCTCGATCGACGATTTCGGGAAAGTTCGGTGTTCACGTAGGTGGTTGTGCACTCGTTGGAAAATTCGACGGTCTGGTAGTCGCCGATTTGGAAATCTCAACCCATATTCTCGAACAGCTGCTACTGCGTTTCCATCACAAAAACCGTACATGTAATGGATATCGGCGTACTCTCGCGTTGTAACAGTAAACATTATCAACACTGTTAATAAGCGCAAGCAGAGAAATCAACTTTAAGGTGCTTTACTGTTTGATTTACAAGTAAATAATATCATTTCCATAGTAACGTAGACAGTTTGTATCAAATACCACTTGATATCATTTATTATTTCGGCTGCTTCAGTATTTAACTACAACAGGCCATAACTTCTTTAATAGAGAAAATGACAATTCTTTGGTTTCGATTTGTTTTCACCTCTCCTACACGTAGGTAAAGTAGTGACTTCACGCCATGGGACACCCTGTATAAAAACACACAAGTTTTTGCTTGCAATTCTTACATTTTTAGAATGGTCGTAATATTCTGGTTCCGCAAGTTTAATTTTTTATGACAACTTTAAAGTATATTTTCAAACATGTCTGCATGACGTCTCTAATGAGCTGTGAAAATCAATATTTTTGTAATATGTTAACCCACATATTAAGAAGACATAATAGAATTTTTAAGATTTTTTTCTTAGGGTTACAATTACTTTTAAACTTTCCATTTTCACTAATTTCATTAAATTCTACATCATTTTTGTTTCCGGTTAGTATAATAATAATTTGTATATTCGTGGTGGAACCTGGTGTCAGAGTTTTCAGATCGCGCTAGCGTCTCTGGCTGTGCCTAACAATTACCACAGTAGTGACAGCCAGGACCGACGGCTTTGGCGTGTCCTCCCAAGTATTGTATTGCTTAACTTTGGAGACAGTTTGACTTGCCTGCAGCGTGTGGTTGTGTGGGAAAGTAAAAATAAAATTGGACACAGTATAGGGTTAATTACGTAAAAGGAAACCCTTAAACATTCAACTTCATGGATGTAGATGATTTTTTTAAGTTTACATGTTTTTAGTGTAATTTATTACATGATGGCTTTATCACGTCGTAAGCGTTATTGGTTGCTTAAATCAAGCTATTTCTGCAACAATTTAATTTAAAAATTAGTAGACTAGTAGGAGCTTCATTTATATAGTCATCTTCTTAGGTTTAACAACGGAAAACGAAACAAACGTAATTATCAAGACAAATTTAAGAAGAGTGATACAAGTTTTGAAGGGACATACCCTGAATGATTTTACACGAGCAAGAAATTATTAATAAAAAATACATTTCTAACCCTTATTTTAAAAATGAATGTGAACATAATGTTTTACTTTCTATTCTGAGAATTATTTTAAAATTACCCCCGCATAGGTTTTTAACCCTCGAAATGGTTACTCCGCACGTAAGAAGTGTAATATTAATTTTCGCAGCTTAGTTAGCATGATTCCGTTAAAGCCAACAGTATGAATATTTCTGCCTTCCTACATCATAAGAAGTAAACATTCGTAGAAATTTTTCGCATTCCGTTTAGAATAATTATTTTAAAATCACCCTTGTACGTCTTCTACCTTTGGGGAAATGTTATTTTCCGCATCCTAGTTAGCGCGACTGTGTTAAAACCGCCATCATACGCCTATGTATCCCTTAAAGTGTATCTCTAACTACATAGTAACAAACGCAATTCTATATTCAACCTGAAACGTCAAGTACGTCAATTTTGTGTAGCCTGTGTCTGCATGCGGACTAAAACGCCTGACGCTGACACATATCATTACAAAATTACGCAGGAAGATGACATTAACAGACAGAATTAAATAGGACAAACAGCAGGGAAAGACCAGCAGCAGATGTAATTAAACGAACAGCAGATCTAAAATGGCGATAGGTAAGTCATGTGACGAAACAAAAGGTGGCCCATGAAATTAACATCATGGTTGACAACATTGGAAGACCACACAGGTATATAGAACAAGATAATTTCGAACACTAAATAGAATAGCGTGGAAACAACTAGGAGAAGCTTATGCTAAGGAAAAGAAAAAGGAAAACGTAGAAATGCATGCACATATTATTTTTCCGTTCTCTTCAGGCACGTTAATGGTACCATTATATGCTTATCAGTCCTTAAATGCACTTTACGCCATCTAAAATGTGAAATCTTACGTATTTCATTGAAAACATGTTAAATGTACTTTTGTACTATACTCAGAGAAACCCGATCTTCCATCAATTATCCCATGAAAAACGAAAAACTAATCAATTCCAGAAAACAATTTCAAAATATACAGGGTGTTTCAATAAAGAGAAGAGATTTATCTTGACAGGTAACTAACTTACACCCTCACACATCTTATTTATTCAGTACTATCTTGTTCAGGAACTGCCGATCATTCTATTATTATACAGTATAATCAACAAAATGTTCAACAAGGGTTTTTACGACATGTTGGGCGAGTCGGGAGGAAAGTGCCAAACTCCAGGAGCTCAGTCAATATACAGTGCAGTCCGCTTATAAAGTTACTCAAGGGGCCTCGCAAACAATTACCTTATAACAGAACTCGCTTAATAACTATACCATAAGTTTTTTGTCTGTGTCAGCGTCGATTATTGCTAAATGAGTCAGTAAATCTTTATCTCCAGTCGTTTCGTAAAAGTAGGTTAGTCACCTCAAATAGTGGCGCGCCTGGGAAAATGTCGGTGGAGCTGGACGTTCGCTTGTTTGACTCAGTTTTATCTTCTTCCCCTTCATCTTTCATGTCATCTACGTCTTGTGAGATAAACTCTGCTACTATATCTCGGCCAGTCAATTGAGCAGTCGTGAATGGAATTTCTTCATAGCTGAGGAAGTCATTCAGACCAGAATCTGTTGGCAGTCCATACGAAGCCAGCCATGTGCGATAGGCAGATTGTCCTCTTCCTCAAATTGATCATGGATGAGACCGGATTGGATAAAGCTGTTTCGTATGGTTTTGACGCTAACATCCCTCCAAGCCTTCTTCAACTTCTTGCAGGCGTCCAGAACAGAGGTTTTACTGAGATTAAAATTTCCCTTCAACTTCTCGATGGCTTCCAGCACTAGCCGCTTCCTATAATGGCATTTGAGATTCCTGATGACGCCCTGGTCTATTGGTTGGAGAACAGCAGTGGTGTTTGGGGGCAGGTAGACAAATCTGATGGACCTGAAACCCTGGAAGTTTGGTTGGGCTGTGCAATTGTCCAACAGAAGAACGATTTTTCTTTCCTTTTTGACGAGTTCCTAGTCCCAACTTCGAAAAATTTTCGAAAATTTCCGTAACCATCCAGAACCTTCGATTCGCAGTGTACTTCACCGGTAGCTTCTTAACGTTTTCAAAACAGAGAGATTTCTGGGATCTGCCGATGACTAGGAATTTCCTTTTCTCGGTGCCAGTGGCATTTGCACAGACGAAACCTGTCAGGCGTTCTTTAGACATTTTATCGCCAACACACTTGTCATTTTTAAATTTCAGTGTAGAATTCGGACTCACCCTGAAAAGAAGACCAGTCTCGTCCCTGTTGTTGAAAATATCCTCATTTTTAAACTTCTGTCTTATAGCCACCTATTCATTGCTGTTTAAATCGTCTGTTGCATTCCTGTCGACACCTTTTGCTTCACCAAAAACTATCCCAAAATTTATCTGATGGTGCTTTGTAAAACGTTCTGTCCAACCATGGGAACAATCGGGAACAATTCGACCAATTCGAGAGTTTCAAGTATTGTTGACGCTGTCACCAGTAAATGTAGCTTCATCGGTAAAACCTATACGTGGAACCTAGTTACGATCAGTGTTGGGTAAGATACTTTTTTTTGTATCTAGATCCAGATACAGGTACTTCTAAAAAAGTGTATCTAGTTACAGATACAAGATACATTTTACTACGTGTATCTAGATACAGATACAAGATACTTTAAAATGTATCTAGATCCTTCTCAGATACAAATTAGATACCTACTTTAAAAAATTACACTTCCAGAAATGGAA
>JABXWE010007566.1:0-32946 GCA_014611495.1 Limonius californicus
ATTGATACTTTGCCCGTTAGATGGCGACTGTCAAATGTCACTTGACAATTCGCCAACGTTACGCCCAAAAATCCCTAGATTGTGTAATGCGACATTTTTAATATCAGAAATTTTGAATTTCTACATATAATCTATTCACGATTGATTTGCCATCCAACAGGCTGTGGAAATCTGGGGGAATGTGTGGTATCATTGAAATTTGTCAATTAATTAAGTTGGGTTATGCTAGTTTTTCTTGATGGAGGTTATGTTTTTTTGAAAGCAGGCAATGTTGCCAGTGGAGCTTGTTTGTTCATTTAACGTCCGCCTATTGCTGCTCAATATTGGTTTATATGTATATAATACTTAGATATAATAATGATTTACTAAAGAATGACGAAACACAAAAAAGTACAAGGAAAGTACAAGGAGGATGGCTGAGCAAGAAAGCCAAGGAAATAACGTAGAAGCAAAATGGGAACAGTTAAAACTCACACTTCTGAAAGGTGCCCAAGAAATGGGAATAAAGAAAGATACGAAACGGAAAGAATGGTGGGATGAAGAATGCAGGATAGCAATAGAGAAAAGGAAAACAATACGAATGGAAATGCTGAGAACAGGAGGGCGAGAGTTAAATGAAAAATACAGAATAGCGAGAAACAACGCTCAAAAAATATGTAGAGAAAAAAAAAGGATGGCAATGAAAGAAAAATACAAAAAAATAGAAGAAGATTACAAAGACAAGAATTCAAAAGCCTTCTACAAACAGATAAAGGAAGAAAAAAAAGGGTTCCAACAACAAACGCTTGGCCTGAGAAATGAAAAAGGAGACCTCTGTATGGACGAACAAGAAATGGCAGAAATATGGGCAAAATACTTCGCACAGATACTCATGGAAGAGGAAACCAACCAACCAGAACCAAAACCAGGCAAAGTAACCACTACTGAATTACCAACATATGAAGAAATGACAGAAATAGTCAGAAAACTCAAGAACAATAAAAGCTCAGGTATAGATAAAATTGAAGCAGAATTAATAAACTGCTCTGATGAAACAATACTACAACACCTATACCAATTAATTAAAGAAATATGGGAAAAAAAAAGAAATGCCAAAAGAATGGTCCAAGGCTCTCATATGCCCAATTTTTAAAAAAGGTAACAGAAATGCAGTCACAAATTATCGACCTATAGCATTACTAAATGTAGCGTATAAAATACTAGCACAGTTGATAAACCGAAGACTAAAAAAGGAAACAGAAAACAAGATTGGGAAATATCAGGCAGGTTTCAGGGACGGAAAATCGGTCATAGATCAAATATTTATCCTCAAACAAAGTCAAGAAAAATGCAGTAAAAAAAATATCAATATACATGCAATTTTTATAGATTTCAGGCAGGCATATGACCTGATAAGGACAGAAATATATGAAGCCCTAAGCAATCTAGAAGTATCAAAAGAAACAGTAAACCTAATTAAAATGACATTACATAAAACATCAAATATAATTAAATTTAATCGGGCGCAATCTAAGGAGTTCCAGAGCAATACCGGACTTAAGCAAGGAGACCCACTATCAACAACTATCTTCAATATCGTATTGGAAGATGTACTGAGGAAAACAAAATTACGTTTAGGAAACAACATAATATCTGGCCCTTACCAAATTTTAGCCTATGCTGACGACATAGCTGTACTTACGCGAACAAAAGAAGAACTCAAAAAAATTGTAAAAAGCATAGAAGAACAAGCCAGGGCGGTCGGTCTGATAATCAATGAAGAAAAGACAAGTTATATGATTTTGGGAAATAGACTCCAAGAAGAATCCCAAAACCTGACCTTTCAAGTAGCAGATACAGGGAAAAAATATACGTTTTAAAATAGTGAATAGTGCAGTGTATTTAGGGGCTGAGTTAACAAGCAATGGACAGCAAGGACACGACATAAAGAGAAGATTGACAATGGGCTCAAGATGTGCAGCAGCACTAGACGGGGTACTGAAAGATAAAAACTTACAAAGAAAAATGAAAATAAGACTATACAAAACAGTGATCCGCCCGGTGGTGTTGTTCGGTGCCGAAACCTGGGTGCTAACAAAAGAATGCGAAAATAAAGTTGATATCTGGGAAAGAAAAATTCTACGAAGAATAATAGGTGGAATAAAAGAAAACGGTGAGTGGAGAAGAAGGACCAATCGAGAACTAGAAGATATTTACAAAGAACCAAAACTAACAACAGTCATCAAGCAAAACAGGCTAAGATGGCTGGGTCACATACGAAGGATGGAGCTGGATGACCCGGTCAGAAAAACCACAAGGATGGAAGCAGAAGGACGGAATAGGAAAGGAAGACCAAAAAATACCTGGTGGGGAGACATCCAACAAGACATAATAACATTTGGACTAGAAAACTGGGAAGAAAAAGCAATAGATAGGAAAGCGTGGAAACACGCAATCGAAGCCATAGGCCTCTAGGCCTGCTGTGCTGATCAATATATATATATAATAATGATTTCATTATAAATAAAATAATAACTATAATTTAAACGTTGTCGTAACACATTCCAAATACATATTGCTGTTCTTTTTACACGAGAATTCTGAACTCAAATCGTATGTATACAGAGCATATTCCACGCCAATCTTTGTTGTCCTATATTTAGGTCTTGCAGCAAATTACGATGAATTAACGTCCATGCCGCTCATGTTTCAAATTGATATTATGGTGGTTGACTGTTTGTCTCTGGTGCTGAGAGACCCAAGTTCGCATTATACTCAGTGTTTTTCTCGGGCGAGGTAAAAACTGTAAAACACTATTCACAATTTAGATGCCAAAAGAATATCCCCTACTCTATTCCACCTTCATGCTATCATTAGAAGTAGCTGAATCACCGGCACCCTCCGATTCTGAATCAGATTCCCCAATTGAAATAATGAAAGGAGGAATATTTTCAAACGCTAGATTTCCCATATGTTTTGTCCAGTCTTCCGAAATAAGTTTTTCACAATGCTTACAGAAATTTTGCCACATGTCGGGGGTACAGTTTGAAAGAGCCTCACGCCATAAATTTGCAACCTTGTCTTTCGATTTTGGCTGCGAATTTATGTGCTTATTGTAATAGGTCTTACAAAACCCCCACGCCATTTCAATTGGGTTGTATTGACAATGGTATGGCGAGGCAATCGAACAACCTCATATTTGCGCTTTTTCAAAATTTCGTGAGTTACGTATCTTTTACTTCCGTCTGCTGTAAAAGGTTTAATTAACTCCCAAAGCTTTTTCTTAGTAATTTTGCCCTGAATTTCGACATTGTGGTGGTTAAGCAACCATTCCTGCAATACACCTTTATTGCAAGAAAATGTGGGTGGCTTGTCATGCTGCACTGAATGATAAGGTGCGTTGTCCATAACCACGACAAATTTTCCTTGTAACTTGTCCAAAGCAGGAATCAGCTGATAAACCAACCAATTTTGAAAAATTTTTTCATTCATAGTTTTATGATAGTCCCTGTCGTTGTTCTTTGAGTCTAGTAACATGTCGCACCCTTCCAAAAAGCCTAAATTACATCTCGCATTCAAAATCGTGAACCTCTTCCCCTCACTTTTAATTTTGGCTGGGTTACTTTTAAGATCCGTTTCGTGTACCCATTGACGACTCGTGGATCCATTTTGGTAGATCCACGTTTCGTCTAGGTACACGAATGTCACATTTTCACTAGAATTTTAATATTGGAGAAATTGTCTCAAAAATTTAATTTTGGATGCAACGACGTCTTTTTGTTCACATAAAATTTTGCGTTGATTCACTATTTTGTGTTTGTAACCCATTGATTTAATAATATTGATAAAAGTAGTCCTGCCCCCCTTGTATTTCAAATTTTCGGGAGAGTCAGCCAAGAGTTTGTCGAGAGGAAAATGTTAATTCTTCAGATGATGCTGCCAAATTTGTCGTTGCAAATCTTTTCTAAACGTGTAATTTAAGAAAACGTCCGTCTTAGCGCGTATACTGGAAATGGATGATTTCAAAACGTCCTGTCCTTGTGATAAAATGTCCCTTATAGAACGCTCAGACACCTAAAATTATAGGTAATTTGCAAGTGGACAATTTATACTAGGTAGCTGCTTTTATTGGCTAAACAAACTTGTATAATAAAATGGCCAAGGAAGTATTTATGCTGATGTAGGTAAAGTTCGAACATACAATAGATTTTTCATTTTTAAAACACTTTAGTTTATAAAATTGGTGTTTAAACTATAGAAAAGTTTTAGGATGTACCTAAATAATAAACTGATTTAGATATTCACTGAGCATTTATAAATTAAACATTCTGTGTAAACATAAACGTTTTCTTCATTTAAAACTTCTACAGAAGATAATCGATCTCACTGTTTTGATTTCTTTTTAGGACATTTTAAGGCTTACCTAGATCATTCTTACCTCTATAATATTTTAATGCAATATTTTATTTTCTGAACAAAATTATGTCAGGTTATAAAAAGAAACTTGAAAGTAGTTAATTTTGAACAACGATCTAATTAGTAAATTTGTTTTTTCTTTAGTATTTACAAACCCTTTCTGTTTAGAATATACGGGACGAAGCGGTTCAAGCATTAGCCGAAAAATGCAACAAAGTGCACTATTTGTGCCTCTCCGGATGTTCCCAATTAACAGATGCAGCGCTCATAGCATTAGCTCAACAATGTCCATTTCTTTCTACCCTCGAAGTGGCCGGCTGTTCTCAATTTACCGATGCCGCTTTTCAAGCCCTTGCTAGGGTAAGAAGTAAAACATTGCCTCGATTATTTTTAATATTTCTTTTTTGTAGAGCTGCCGTTACTTAGAGAAAATGGATCTAGACGAGTGCATATTAATCACAGACGCTACTTTAATACATCTAGCAATGGGCTGCCCTAGAATTGAATATTTGGTATGTGTAATCGTGCTTTATCAATATTTCATTTTTTCCTGTTATTAGTCGTTTCCCGCCGGTTTGTTCCTACTGATTCCTCAATCCCATCTAATCATATAGTTGGGCGATCTATCTTTCATTTCCTATCACTAGGTGGTTCAGAGGGTCGTTACTGTTATTAGTCTTTTTTTCTTGAAGTTTGCCGGTGTCCCACCCAATGTCAGTTTAAATCCGAGATGTTTCAATTACATCCACTATTCCTGTTTTTCTCTATTTTGCTATTAACGTTATTACTTAGAAATAGTGTTGTAATATATGATCAGTCATTTATTTTCTTGGTAAATGACCTCCAATGTGTTTTTAAAAATTGCTAAAAACAGTGTGGAACAATCGCTTATGTCGTAAGCTTCAAAATAATGGGTAATATGACTATTATTAATCAATAGTCGAATCTGAAAAAGACGAAAAGTAAAAAGCACTAATATCCACTTTTTAACTTTATTTTATTTTTTATTTATTATACATGAATGTTATATAAGCATAAGAATAAGCTTAAAATTATTATAGAAGTTTTAATGTTCTGACAATATTTTATAACCTGCTTTCAAATACAAAATCTTTGTCCCGGCTTTATGGCTTTCATTATTACTTTCATGATCATTTAGTTCCATTCTTTGGACTTCATGGGATCTTCTAATACTTCCGTTTCATATATTGTTTCGTTTTCAATTTCACTCTCAACATTTTCATTGTCTTCGGGTTTTCCTCTATTTCTATATTACTATTAACATCGGTACTCTCATCATAGCCTATATCAGATTGAGATTCGTTAATATTTTCATTGTCAGACTCCAGGTAATCTGTGTCTTCAACTAGGTTCTCACTGTTGTAGTCAAAGTCTTCCCAATCAGAATTACAAGTTTTGTCTTCAAAAGTTTCATTCATTTCCTCCTCCAGGTTACTATTTTCAATTTGCAAAGTCTGTGCACATTGATTTTCTTAAAATCCTCAGGTGTTAGCAGATTCAAGTTACGCTACAAATTTTTCTGTTCTCTCAATAGTCAATTGGTTTCGTTTCTTTGTCTTAATAAATGAGAATACCTTTCAGTTTCTTTCACAACTAGCACTACTAGCTGGAAAATTCAAAATTCTAACTGCAATATTAGAAAGTTTTTTACTTTTACACAATTCTCTTTCACCAAGATGTGGGATTATTACAGCAAGCTGCATCCCATATTAATTAATGGCTCTTTTCATAATTCACATTTTGCATTGTAATTTACAATTTCGTTTTGTTCTTCACTTTTATCAAATTCCGTGCCTTCACCTAATTGTAAAATAAATGTTATTGCATCTGTCATTTGCCTAACATTGAGCTTTTCATCTTTTAATTTAGGATGAAGTAAATAAGCCATTAAATGTACAAAAGTAAAAACTAGTCCTGTTTTCTAAAATTTTTTGCACATTTTTCTTTTCTTGGAGTGGTAAAAATTACTTGCTTTGTTTATTCTTTATGTGATTGTACTATTATTATTTATTATTAATATCATTAAAGGCTATACATTCCCGTAGAAATTGAAGCCGCCCCTAGAGGCTCTTTTGACTGTTTCAGTGTTGGTGGTGCGTCACTCCACTACACTACACTACACTACCCTACACTACACTACACTACGCTACACTACGCTACACTACGCTACACTACGCTACACTACGCTACCCTACCCTACGCTACCCTACGCTACGCTACGCTACGCTACGCTACGCTACCCTACGCTACACTACGCTACACTACGCTACACTACGCTACGCTACTTCACTACACTTCTGCTCTCTTTTCTCTCTCTTTTCCTTCCTTCTCTTATAAATTGATGTGTCTTGCCGTTTTTCTCACAATTTTTTTCCATTCTCTTCTGTTTCTCATTTTCTTTCCCCATCCTGTGATTCTCATTCTTTTTAAGTCTTCCACTACTTGTTCTTCCCAACGTACTTTTGGCCTCCCCCTTGGTCTCGTTTGTAGCTTCCACTTTGTCATCCTTTTCCCTACTTTCTCCTCACTCATCCGATTTATATGTCCGTATCACCTTATTCTTTTGGATTTTATTACTCCGACTATATTCTCGTTTTCTAATATTTCCTGCACTTCTCTATTCGTTAGTCTCCTATATTGTTCTTTGTTTATCTTCTTTCCTCCAAAAATCTTCAGCTTCTGTTCGTCTCTTTCTGTGAGGCACATATTTTCTGCCGCATACTTCACCACCGGTCTTATCACTATTCTGTATACTCTTAATTTCGTCTTCTTACTTATCTTTTTGTTATTCATTATCATTTTGTGTCCGTAGTTTGCTTTATAACCCGACTGTATCTTCTGTTCTATCTCTTCCCTTCCGCTGTTCCTTCTATTTGTTATTGTCCCTAGGTATTTATAACTTTCTACTTCTTCTATATTATAGTTTCCTATTGTTATTACTCTGTTGTTAACTCGTTTTTTTTTTCTTGTAATTTTTATGTACTTGGTTTTCTCTTGGTTTATTTCTAAACCTCTTTCTTTTGCTTCTTTACTTATCATCTCCATTGCGTCTTCCAAACTTTTCCTTTCCCTTGCTATCAGTGCTATATCATCGGCATATGCCACCACTTGTATCGATTTCTCTATTATTGTTTCTTTAATTTCTCATTCTTTCATTATTCCTTCTATTGCAATATTAAACAGTGTTGCCGATAATCCATCTCCCTGTCTTACTCCTTCATATATTTCTATTTTTTCTGTTAATCCTTCATGTGTTAGTACTTCTGTTTTCGATCTTTCCATAGTCATGTTTATGAATCTTATCAGTTTTTTAGGTATCCCCATTTTCCTCGCATCTCTTTTAATCGATCCTCTTTTAACTGTATCGAATGCCTGCCTGTAGTCTATAAATACTATTTCCACCATCCTTTTTTGACTTCCTCTCCTCCTCACTTCAACGTTTCGCCGCATATACTGTCTGGTCCTGCTGCTTTTCTTTTTCTCAAATTTTTTATTACCTCGCCAACTTCTTCTTCTGATGGTTCTTCTACTTCTACTTCTCCTTCCTCTTGTTCTTCGCCACTCCCCTCTTCCTCTTCTTCCTTCTTTGTGGCTTCTTTCATATATCTTTCCCATTCTTTCTTTTCTATATTAACCGTTGTTTTTTTTCTCCTTTTTTGTTTTCTAATTTCCTGATATAACCTTGTGTTATTTTTGCTATCTTTTTCTATCTTGTTCATCATATCGTCAATTCACTCCTGTTTTTTGTTTCCTATTACTCTTGCTGCTTCTTTCCTTATTTGTTTGTATTCTTCATAGTCATTCTCTCTGTTTGTTCTTATCCATTTTAACCTTTTCTCTTCCTTTTTATTAGTATTTCGCATTGCCCGTCAAACCAATCTTTTCTGTACTGTTCCCTTCTTCGACCTATTACTTTTTCTGCTGTTTCGAGTGTCTTATTTTTTATGTTCTCCCATGTTGTTTCTATATTGTCATTTTCCTTCTCTTTGTTTAGCTGCTTCTTTAATTCTTTTTCATACTCTCTTCTTTTTTCTTTGTTTTGTAGTGTTTCTATGTTCCATTTTCTTTTTAGACTTCTTTCCTGTCTGTTCTTTACAACTCTCAGTTTTACTTTTGCTATTACCAATTGGTGGTCCGTGTCTATGCTTGTCCCTCTATAGGTTCTTATATCTTGTATCATTTTTTGCTCCTTCTTTTTAATTATGATGTGGTCGATATGGTTTGATTATTATTTACATAATTAAAATTAGAACACAATCATTATTTTCCAGACTTTATCACATTGTGAATTAATAACCGATGAAGGTATCAGACATTTATCGATGTCTCCCTGCGCTGCAGAAAACCTAACGGTGCTTGAACTAGACAACTGCCCACTAGTCACCGATGCTTCTCTCGAGCATCTCACTTCGTGCCACAATCTGCAGCGTGTCGAACTCTACGACTGCCAGCTCATCACAAGAGTTGGCATTCGACGACTACGGGTGAGTAACTTTCTCTAACCTCTTGACGGATGTCAATGGAAAGTTTTCATTCTAGAGCCATCTGCCCAACATAAAAGTGCATGCATACTTTGCACCTGTTACACCGCCGCCTTCAGCTGGAGGTTCCCGTCAGCGCTATTGCAGGTGCTGCGCGATTCTATGAGACAGCGGCCCCCACGGCTTCCACTATCGTTTGCCACCATGATAGCATGTGCTAGTGACGTTCACACTCAAAGCTGTCAGGTTCTTTCACAATACTAATTAGTGTTAGCATTTAGAGTGAGTAACAATCAAAATGGTGCTTTGATCGTTGTGAAACGATCGTTTTTAGTTTTATTGTCTATTTTTAAGTTATTTTGTTTTAGTTAAGAAAATTGTATTTGCTGCATACTGCAATTTGATGTGAATTGCAACTGCATACTGGGTGGTTACTTGTGTATGCATGGAGTTCAAAATGTAGATTTTAAAAATTAGTTATAATTTTTGTTATTTTTGGGAGAAAACACTCGCAAGGTTTTAACTCTTTTTTATGCTTGGATGATTATGTTTTGAGGTTCTACTAGTCTGATTAGGTATTTTTACGTTTTGAATTTGTGCTGCTAATTATAAAATGATTTGATTTTATGTTTTCAGCTTTTTAACCCCTTTGCTACTGTGTAGCTTTATGGGAATATACGTTTCCTTTAATGCCTGCAGCCTCTTTATTTTTTGTTTTGGCCCTAATCAATCCTATATATTATTATTATCATGTGCCTAATGTTTAATAATAATGGTGAGGCTCTACAACACATGAAGGAGTTTGGCCTGTAAGGTGGAAGGTCAGAGCTCCCGTATCCTTGCTCTCACACCCAGGGATACATAATTAAATTTTTGAAAAATGCAGAAAATGAAGTTCTGCTCATTAGCCCATGGAATGAAAACATATATTTAAAAGAAAAATGGCTTACAATTAACCAAATTTGAGAAGTTAGTGGATACTGTTTTGGAAAGGAGAAAAATCTTCCATTGTTTTATATTTGTTTCTATTTTAATAGCAAAATTATTGTCTTGAATCTAGAGATTTCTGATAGTTGACTCGTAATTTCAGAATAGGCAACTGTTTAAAAAGTTGTGAGATAGGC
This sequence comes from Limonius californicus, assembly GCA_014611495.1. Classification (NCBI taxonomy): domain Eukaryota; kingdom Metazoa; phylum Arthropoda; class Insecta; order Coleoptera; family Elateridae; genus Limonius; species Limonius californicus. The sequence continues at coordinate 10,022 of JABXWE010007566.1, forward strand.
CAATCTTTCGATTTCTTGATAGACATTGTTTTATGACAACTAAAATATTTGTTTTTAAGATTTGTGATGATTGGACATAATGGTAATAAAATTTAGAGAAACAGGTGACAAAAAATCTCAAATTTTTACAAAATACCTGATTAAATTGAATAAATTTTATATTAAGTTTCTTCTACACTGTTGTAATATCATATCCAGCAGTGTAGTGTACAAGCGCGAGTACTGGCAAAACAGTATTCAAAGTTGAAGAACAACCCGCACGGTGCCGGCTTGGATGGATGACCGAAATCTTTGCTCTAACATCGCAACCCACGGTGCCTCAGAGAGTACCTAAAAAACCGTCGGTTTCCTTGGATTAGTGTGCCACGTCACTAACTACCATGAACAAGGTTAAAGTGGCAGCAGGGTGCGGAACTGCCTTCGAGTCTCCGCGCAACATTTTATTTATTTATATCATATCCACTAAATTAGTCAAATTTATTCATTCTGTCATGTTTATTGTAGGTCAACTAAACAAGACTGTACAACATAACTGAAATAGTAAATCTACTAGTTGTGTTTAATTGAAATTAATGGTTTTATTTCTGATTTTTTTGATTCCATGTGCAACAGCTTCAATATTGGTTTTAGCTATTTCTCGCAAAATATTCATTTAGTAATCTCCATAAATATTTACGCATATAAAAACCAAATAAATTCACTAACATATTACATAAAAAAATATAGCATAGAACTTAAAAAAATGTCAATTCCATTACCACGAAAAAATGGCAACACAAAAAGGAAATTGCTGACCACTAGTTTGTAGGAAACACTATTCTATTTAATAGTATATAGAGTTTATAAAGGCTAAAACAAAAAATATAACTGCAACAGCATATATCTGATTTATAGAACTTATTCAAGGATCTTGAGGCTTCACCGAAATTTAATATAGTTACCATTTTGAATTATCTTTTGCAATTTTTGCCAATACTCTCAGCAGATCACTAAGCAAGTTGAAAAAAATGCAAGAGTATTTCCATTGCAACTGAAGATTTAGTTTGAAAACATAGCGAGTCCTGCAAAAGAATATTACAAAATGGATATGGCAGTGAAGGGGTTCAGGATTTATTCTTTAAAATTTCCTTTTGAAGTTTTTTACTTCAGTAATGTTCAGGTCTATTTTTTCGTGCATACATTTCGTAAGTAACCACAATGAAGATATTGTGAAGGATCCTTACAATTAAACTAAACAAAAATGTAAATGTAACACCTAAATGTGCTGAAACTTACACCTATAATTAGAAAAATTCTGTAGTGATACGTAGCAGTAGAACCAAACAAGAGAGTAGGTCTGAATGTGCAATAGTTATAGCTGTGAGTATTCAGTTTTAAAAATGATTGGATATATAAGCATTTAAAATATGTCACCTTAAAACGGGGCCACTGAGGGGCGTGAACTAGAGATTATATTATTGTTTATGAAGTAAATGCTAGTACTAGTGTTTACGTTATATAAATGCTGTGACTAAAATCGAACTGTGTAACTGACCTAGTGTAGTACAATTGACGTAATATGGTGGACAATATATGCTTTTAATTTAATTAAATTGAATTTATGGTGTAGCAAAAAGTGAATAGTCTTACACTTATTATTTTTATCAATATATAAAAATAGCAGATTTTTAGATTCTTATAAATTTAAAATTTGGTGTGTATATGTAGTTCATTTTGCTATTTATTCATTCTTCATATTTGTGCACCCAGATGGCTGTGAAAATCAAACAAACGAAGTAAACATTACTCACTGTGGCGTGAATTGTCCTTTTGGAATTGAAGCTGTGTCATGACAAAACTGTCATAACTAGCGTTGTGTATTTAATAGAAGTCTTCTGTGCTCGATAAACAACATACCCTTTTTCAGTTACCTAAACTATAACTTTGAGTTGGACTGTTATACAGGGTGTCCTGAAAGTAAAGGGACACAGCTTAACTATAGCTTCCTTAGGTCAAATGGAACCGATCAAATCAAACATATTTTGGTATAAAAGTGTTTCCTTAAGAAGTTGTGGCGCATTAAAGAAGAAAATAATATTGTTAATATTGGGTATATTTCAGAAACAAAATGGCGGTTCAAGCTGAAAATTGGTATACATCCACTTCAGGGGAAGCCAAACATTCTCAACATATGAGCATTACTGCATGTTGTAGAGGGGGCTGTCGGTTGATTTTTCATATCCTAAATGTTAATAAACTGAATTTTTAAGAACAAATTAACAAAACTTAACATAATAACAATTAGTTCACAAAATCAATAACTTAGTAAACAGCAATACACTGGTTTAATATTGTCAAACTGACTGACAGCAACTTGAAAACATGTAACAAATGCATTTGGTTAGTACACTGAAATGCTTAGATGTGTTGTTTTTTGTGAAGATACATTTTAGTGACATGAAACATTACACATTTTTTATATAAAAGTAATTTCTGTACAATATATTTTATCCATAAGGCCTGTATGACACGGCACAGAATTTTATACTCACAAAATTTTGTACAGAATTCTGTAAAACACATATTACACGGAACATGCGCAAATAGGTGCAAATTACGGTGACATCTGTGAGAAAACTGTCAAAATAATCAAGTAACTGTCGATAATGTAGAACTCTAACAAGATTTTATAATATTAGGTTAATACACAAGTTACCAGCGCTCTTACTTATTTATTTTACATGAAGGCAGGACAAAGCAAACAAGCAGCAACAATAATGACCCCGAGGGAGATAAGAGAAAGTGCGTGCAGTGTCGGCAGACAGGGTAAACACGCTGCCCTCTGTGATTGTCAATAAACACTAAAAATTGCGATGCCGACTTTTCTGTAGGTTTTAGAACATAAATCTACAGAATTTTGTACAACATTTTGTTGTAAAAACACTTTAAACAAAATTCTGTGCTATGTCATACAGGCCTAAGAAGAAAAATATTATAAATAAAAAATGTATGATATAACACATTTGAAAAATCTACCGACAGCGCCCTCTACAACATGGAGTAAAGCTTATACATTGAGAATGTTCGGCTTCCCCGAAGTGGATGTGTACCAATTCTCAGCGTGATTCGCCATTTTGTTTCTGAGATATACCCAATGATATAAATATTTTCTTCTTCCAGGCGCCTTAAGAAGTTTTTTAAGGAAGTACTTTTGTACTAAGGTATGTTTGGTTTAATTTGTCCTATTTAATTTCAGGAAAGCTGTAGTTAAGCTGTGCCCCTTTACTTTCAGGACACCCTGTATACTAATAAGCACAATGCAATTGAAAAGGACGTTTTTCATTTTGTGAATGCCAAGTGACAAATTTTGAACTGCACTGGATGCAAAGTCACCAATAATTAAGTTTGTTACATTTAATATCAAACCACAGCCATCTGGGGCACAAAGAGGAAAATGTGAAATTCCAAAATACATAATAATCATGACGTAACTTTTGGTTGAAAATTCAGTTTTACTACACCAAATATTACAATATTTCCATTAAACCCATTTTACTTTTTTTGCTTTTTGATGGAATTCCGAAATCTTTTTAAAGGTTCAATTAAAAGGAAATTTTTAATATTATAATGCTTTTTGTTGGTAGTAAAAGAGTATTTTGTTGTAATTTACACCAGTCATGAAAGTATGTTTAGCAAAATGAGTGAAGTGTGATATAATAGAAACGTTTATGCATAAGTGGAACTTATTACACTGTAAGTGATAGATATCGTTACTGTAACTATTTATTAGTATTTAATCGTTTGCTTTAGTAATGTATGACCAAATCAACGACTTCGTGTTTCTTTGCAAAAATTCCATTGTTTCTATATTGGTATGCCTCAAAATGCCTGTGATACAAAAAGATAAGTTCTCGACTATTACATTTAGTTGAAAAGAAAATAAAATGAATTATCTTCACCACGGTTGCTCACTGAACAGGATTTCAAATATAACCAATTATGTATGGAATACATTCACATTATCAGATTATATGAAGGTAATTCATTTTAGGTACCAGTTTTAAAAATTTGACTTTGGAATTATTTTTAATTTGATTCCCTTAGGTTTTTAAAGTGTTTTACTTATAAATACTTTGTTTAATAAGGTAATTTGATGTAATGGTGTTAACAATATTACCTGCATCCTGTATAAGCTAAAGTGCTGATAAAAATACCGTATAACCAGCAGCTTAAATGTCACACCCAGTAAAAAGAATTAGCCGCATATATTTAAACCGCATGGAAGCCATTAGTAGGAGCATAAAAGTTTATACAGGACCCAGTTAGTATTGACCCTAAAATTCTGCTTGCTTAACTAATAACAGCTAGAGTAGATTAATTAATGTCGGAGAAAAGTTCACGCTAATGTGTTTTCCAGCAGTTTCGCATTTTTATGGAATTGATGACGGAAGAAAATGTGAAATTGGAACTTGTATCCATAATGAAATTCGACGATTAGGAAGTATGCGTTTCTAATTGTTTTAATAGTTGTGGGTGGTATATTTAGATCCGATAACTCAATATTTTTGTATTTATTAAATTATATTATAGGTGTTACATGTAGAATTAGCGACACAAACACACACATACACACACTGACAGAGAAATGTGGTGCATGAAATCATAGTCGCGTTGTTTGTGTTTACACAATATTTTAGCATTACTACGTATAAGTGAAGTGAAATTGCTCCATCGAAGAAAGTATTTCGTTGTTAGCTTTGTGGAAATTTAATTTTAGGCGTTGATGTAACTGCATTGCTTTTCAAATTCAACTTTGTTTTAAAAAGCGTATAAATTTTGTACAAACGTTTGGTTCCAAGACTTGACACGTTTCTAAAAATTAGAGATTCTCGCCAATAAGGGCAATAAATTTAGAAACATTTATTTTTCCAAGACTGAGCACTTTGCTGAATAGGGTTTTTAAACATATGTAATATTACATATATTAAATGTATGTGCATTTTTTAATGTTAATAAACACACACATATTATTATAAGCTGCGTTTATGTTTTATTGAAGTTAGAAATATTACATTACATTGTATGTCTCACCACTGAAGGTAAACTACAGTTGAACTTCTATATCGCGAATTTCTCCATTTAACGAATTTTTTTCAAAAGACTTTTCAATGAAAGCATTTTGTGTGCCCCCTAGCCATTAATGAATAAACGTAGATTTGTATTTAAGCTTGTACATACAATTTCACGAATATACTTTGCAGTTGCATTTGCATTCTTGCATAGTATACTCATATTACTAAAATCATGAAAGTGCAAAGAGTAGCCGAAATTGTTTATGTGTATGTGAAAAATTGAAGTTCTTGAATGAAACTTGCCAAAATAAAAATAGGGCGTTAAAAATGTTCGCACACCAAAATATTGTTTCCTACAATAATCAACAAAATTTACCGCCGAACGGGCACAGTCAGCTAGGTTAGGGAGTAGGAGTGGTCCGTGTAACGCAATTGTAAGAAGAAGCTTCCTTGTCTCCAAGCTGGTTGCAAAATATACACAAAGAAAGAAGGTAAACAAATCGACAAGTGTTGCTCACGATTGTTTTTTTTTCTTTCTACATGTATGTATTAGGTTTATTGGGAGTTGCGTGGGCGCCGAGCTCGGAAATGGACGTGTTTTTGAGCGCTCTCGGGCGGGCGGGAAGGCTCGGCGAGGCTTTCAAAAAAGTGTTTTGCAGATTATCAAACTATGAAGATAAAGTGCGAGTGGGTGCGAATCTGGGAGGAAAGGGGTGGAATGCTACCGGCTCTACCTGATGATCAATCAAAGGTGACAGATTGCGATCGACAGTAAAAGATAAGTTGGGGGCTTGAGTGGCCTTTTGTAGTATTGTAGTCTAATAGAATTACAAAAATTAAATACAATTAAAATAGAAATTAAAACGGGGGAATATTGTGTAACAAGGGAAAGTGGATTGTAGCACAAGCGGCTAGACAACTGCGGGGGTATTTTGGGTAGGAGGGGCAAGAGTGGGAAGCGGGTACATACCTTTTCAGGGATGGCATACAAGCCGTCCCAACTTAAAACTGAAATTCCTGGTAAAATTCAAATCTACTTAATTAATACTGATTTGACGTCACAGTAAAAGACCGAGATAACTTCCATTTAGCTTAAAAATAACACTTTTATTGTTACAAAACATTTTGTATGTAAAAATGTTCTAGGATTTGTAAAGTTTTGATATGCTGGGCGTCGGATATATACTTAATAACGGTAAATAATTTTTTGGCGCTGTTGTAAAAGGCCTACAGAACCTCTATTGCAGTTTAAAAATTTAAAATATATTGCGTGCAAAACATTTTTAGGAATAAACAGCTTGCACGTTGAAATGTTCCTAGGATTTGTTTTACATTTTGGATGTGATGGGAGTCGGATATATGTTTAACAAACGTAAATATTTCTTTGGAGTGATAGTAAAAGGTCTACAAAACTTTCATTGTAGTTTGGAAATAAAAATTATTGTTACAAAAATTATTTAGGTATAAACATGTAAAGATGTTTCTAGGATCTGTATTAAGTTTTAAGGCGCTGAGCGTCGGATATATATGTAATAAACGTAAATAATTTTTGGTGCTATAGTGAAAGGCTTACAGAACTTCTACTTCAGGTTTTAAAAATTCAAATTATATTCCGTACGAAACATTTTAGGAATAAACATCTAGCACGTTAAAAATGTTCCTAGGATTTGTATTGAATTTTGATGTGTGAAAGGCCTACAAAAACTTCCATTTTAGTTTAAAAATAAAAATTTTATTGTTACAAAACATTTTTAGGTACTTATAAACATTTTACATGTAAAAATGTTACTAGGATTTGTATTAAGTTTTGGATGTGCTGGGCGTCGGATATATATTTAACAAACGTAAATATTTCTTTGGAGCGATAGTAAAAGGCCCACAAAACTTTCATTTTAGTTAAAAAAAAATATTGATACAAAAATTTTTAGGTATAAACATTTTGCATGTAACAGTGTAGGTAGGATTTGTATTAAATTGTTTATGTGATGGGAGTCGGATGTGTATTTAATGTATTAAACGGCTCACTACATCAAGAAGTAAATACGGGGCACATATTCTAAGGAGACCGGCGAACCATCCTCTACAGCAAGCTTATGTCTAGCAAACAGAAGAAAAGAAGATCGGAAGACCATGCTACACGTGGAATACATCATTGGAGAGGGACATACAAAACTAGAGCTGGCAATCGGATTCGGATTTTCGGATATCCGGATTTTTTTATGCGAAGATCCGGATTTTGTTAAAGCTAAAAATCCGGTATTCGGATTTATACGGATTTATCCGGATTTAGGATTTTAGGTTTAGATCCGGATTTCGGATTTCTCATAGAGATTCGGATTTCTCACAGAGATCCGGATTTCGGATTTCTCACGGAGATCCGGATTTCGGATTTCTTACAGAGATCCGGATTTCGATAATGAATACATCCAGATAATGTATTTATAACAGATTTATCGATGATTTTGAATAACTAAGTTTAAAATGGGGAACTTAGACATAGACAGCGATTTTACTGGAATACGCATATACCTACAATTTTTCTCCTATGTTTTATCTGAATTAACTGCATATTCATACAAATTCTACATGCCAGATTAATGCAGACTGTATTTATGTAGATTTACTTAAATATTTAATTTAATTTAATATTTAATAAACGCACGCAGATAAATTGAGAAAACGGATTTTTGCTTAAATCCGAATATCGAATATTTAAAAAAATCCTGATAGCGGATTATTTAGGGTAAATCCGGATATCGGATTCTTCGGATAAATCCGGATAGCGGATTTTCCGGATGAATCCGGATAGTGAATTTATCGGATAACGGATTTGCAAGACGGATTTTATCCGGATAGTAAAAATCCGGCGGATTCCGGATTATTCGGATACCGGATAATTTAAAATCCGAAATCCGGATTTTAAAATGTAACGGATTTGACAGCACTATACAAAACACCAGCATACCTAAAGAGACACGGGAGGACTGGGCACGAGGAAAAGAGGATATCCGAAGAGAGCTAAGAAGAGTATACGCACTGATTGATGAATCCGATCAAAAATCGACTGAAGAAGAACAGGATACCGAAGAATAAGAAGCAGTAAGAGGGTGAGGAAAGGGAAAACAAAGGAGAAGGAACGAAACAACTGCCAGCGGGAAAGAGCGCGATGGATATCTAGCGGTCAACTGGAGAGGGGAAGGTTAGGGATACGAAGGAAGTACAATCCAGAATCGAACTTCCAACTAAGTGGCAAAACAGTGGTAATCAGTGCGGTAAATATTAAATAGTTAATTAGTTATTAGGAAACTAAGATAGGAGCAATCTGTTACCTTAAAACAATACATAGATAGATAAGAGATACGAATAATTGGAAACTTTGATACTAAAGTTTATTAGGATCAAATGCATAATCGCATAACGGACAGTTTAAATAAGTTTGGGAGTAAATATTCAGTAGGTTATTAGTTATTCGAAAACTAAGAGATGTGCCATCAGTATCCTTAGAACCAGGGCCGGCTTAGGGTACCCTGGCGCCCTTAAGCAATTTTACAAAAAGCGCCCCCAAAAATTTCACGTTTGAAATGGTGTTATTAAAAAAATCCTGCAATACTATACTATGCTTCTTTGGTACTTATACCGATAGAATTAAGACAGAAAATAATATGTAACATAATATCTTTATTATATTTGTTATGCGTATGTACAGTACATACAATTTTAGTTTACGTAAATATTAAACATGGTTCCTCTTTGCCTTTCTATTTCCACTTGTTTTTCAGCTTTCCGTTTTCTGTTTTGGGCACCGGAAAGTTTCTTTTTGTCTCGTTTTTTGTATTCATATTAAAATATGATGCAATCTGAAACTAAATTCAAGAAACACTTAATTAAACACATTGATCATCTAGAAAAACAAAAAGTAATCCAATGTTTCAAAAAACTAGGGATGAATATTTTAGGAATTATTATTAATAACTTGAGTGAAAAAGTGGGTATTATTTTTGCATATAGATCTGGGTTTCGTTTGTTTTTTAATGAGAATTTTACTTAGGTACTTAAAAATAATAATAATAATTAAAAAAACTTACCGTTGCTAATACCACGACACGATTATATGAATTTAATTTTAAGATGATAAGGTAGTACCTTGGATACACTTTGTTCACATTAAGTAGGTAGGTATGCCAGGTTGTAGGCATAGAACGTTGTTAAATACTTTTTTGAATTGAATTTATTGAACTTGGAAACAACTATATTAAATGCAATATTACCTATTTATTGAAGGGAAAGCTGCTAATCTACTTACCTGTACTAGACCTGTTTACAAAGAATTGCTGACGACACGCTTCCTGTGTTTATTCAAAAAGTATTATCTCCATACAAAGTTTCATGGAATTTCACAGGGTCACTGGCCAATTTGCAGGTAGGTTGAATTAGGTATATACCGATATTTCTTCAAGAAACCGAATATATATATAAACGCTTTTATTTGCATATCAAATATAACACGAGGGGCGCTCGTTATTAGGTTGGAATAAAATTTACGTGTTTCAAAATATATTTGGCGCCCTTCGACTCAAGCGCCCCAATGCAACCGCATGGCTTGCATCATGCTACGGGCTGGCCCTGCTTGGAACAATAGATAGATTTGAAATAAGAACAATGTGAAACTTTGATACCAAAGTTATTAGGCTCAAATGCATAATCGCATAACGGTCTCAGCTACGTACTCAACAACCCATTGATGTGTAGCTTACTAACTACCTGGTGTTGCTGCAGCGGGGTCTTGCGGTATGCATTGCAGACATGCTAACGTTCTGCAATGCCCCACCCGATCCCACCCTATCCCGTAAATTCCTACCCACCTACTGGCATGGGGTGGGCCTGGCGTATCCAGGATCGACCCTCGAGTCAGCTCCATGTCAGATGATGATGATGATGATGTATGTATTAGGCTTATTGCTTGTTACGTATCTTTCCACCTTTGCCGTGGTCGCCCCAAAGATCTTCCTCTTGCTCTATACTGCCATATTTTCTTGAGTATCCCCTGTTCTTCCATTCATTCAACATGTTCGTTCCATTTATTTCTGTATTCTTTTATCTCGTTAACACTGCACACTCCTAGTTCTGTTCTGTTCTCAGGAATCACATTTCTGATGTTTGTATTCTCTGTTCGTTTGCTTTGATAATTGTCCAGTTCTCTGGTTCTCATTTCCATATATACCGCACGGGATTGCCATTGTTTTGCAAAATTTTATCAATGTATTTTTTCTGACCTTATTTCTTAATGTTCTGTATATTGTACCATTTATGTAGTTGAATTTCCCTATCTTATGGTGTATATCCATCTCGTGTTGATACGATACTATGGATCCCAGGAAATTAAATGCTAATACTTGTTCTATTGCGTGGTCGCTAATTACCATTTTAGATCAAATTGGTTCGAGTCCTTCAAATGCCATTACTTTTGTTTTTTCGGTCGATATTGTTAAATTGTGAATTTCTGCAATCTTATTTAATTCTTAGGCGCCTTTCTGGATTGTGTCTTCATCACTAGCAATTAATACCTGATCATCAGCGAAGAGTAGCGTTAATGTCTCTCATGCTTCAACAATATCGACGAAGCGATCCTTACAAACACGGATGCTCTTGTACGTCTCTGACCATTTTCCACCTTGGCAGGGGGGCAGCTGCCCCCCCCCCCGGGATACGCCCTTGAATGTATATGTTTACAAACAACTGAAATATTTTCAAAACAACAAAATATTCATATTTCAACAGAATGGAAAACTGCAATTGTTAGCTCACATGGTTTTAATAAAAAATTTTTACGCTCGGAAAAGTATTTCATTGTCGGTATTTTAGCGGTTATTGAGACTTTTGAATATTAGCACTGCTGAAAACAATACTTTTCTCCTTTTCTGACAATCGTACATTTCCCGTAAAAATTCACTACTCCAATTGTGAATTCTAGATTTTTACCCTAAGGAAAATAAACAGGCCTCCAATAGTTAATGAAATTTCTATACAATGGAAAAAGACAGACGAGGACAAAATGTATTGCAGTTCACCTTGGCACCCGACTATCCCGGAACTACGATATTCTCCAAAAGTTCAACCTGCCTGGCTAAAGCAGCTCTACCTCTTGATAAATAGGAACTCCTACGTTAACACCAAACGTACCATACTTCTCTAGAAAACAGTAAAACGAGCCTTAGTGATATAGGTACGCTCGCGTTATATTATGGGGAAGTTTATCAAAGCGAAACCTTCACAAAATCGGATTCTTTAGAACTAAGTATTCAGAAATGCTGTGATTGCCTTCTCTGGTTTGTCTCCCACGACTAACTCCATCGTGAGTTGGGAACTGGCACAATCTAATACACCAAGAAAGTAACCATTAAGTTTCACGCCAACAAAATCAGTTGCCACGGTGCTGTTTTCTACCAACTTGGTGGTTAAAGTGGTTAAAACTCGACAAACTATGAAATAACACAACCACATCCCCACGAGGCGAAGAAGAACTGTCAATGCCTATATGTCGTCATTGTTCTTAACTTCTTACAATTCTGCCATGAATAACAATTTTTTATATTGTTGAATTGACAAAATAAATTAAAAAAATAATTTATTAATTAACACAGGGCCAACTTCCTCAAAGATTATGTCATGTCCGCTAGGAATGCAGGAGGGGTTTAGAAGCGCATTCCAACAATACCAAGACCATCATCCTTCCGCCGGCACTACTACAGAGAGGTCGATGGTATTCTAGTTTCAATTTAAGTTGTGCATATTTCGGTATTATTATTTTGTGTTGCCGTTGTTATATTCGTTTATCATTAAATATTTTATTAAACGCACGGTTTATATTTATTTAGCGCAACAAACGCTAAATAACTATATTATTTTTCATGTGGCTTCCACGGTCAAGGATGAGTGGCATACAACTGTATGAAGTAAGACAGCAGTCCCAAACAATTTTATTATTGTGCATTTATGCAGCGACAAGGTGTGGTGGTAGCTCAGTGGGTAGAGCGCTCGCTTTCTGAGTAAAAGTCGATTCAGGCTTGGGTTCGAAACTTAAGCCGTACTAAGCAGATTTATAAAAATCTGGTCTGCAACCCACCACACAATTTCCCAATTCGGCTTTCAACCGTGGGATCTTAATGGTAAAAACCTTCTTTGGAATTTCCGTCGTTCGGATTCGACGTTAAACTGTAGGTCCTCCGTGTTTCTACCTTGGCGCTGAGGAGAATCACGTGGCAGAGAAGAGGCCGGTGCCCAGCAGTGGGACGGAATGGCTGTTGATGATGATGCAGCGACAAAATTTGTCAAAAATAAAAGACCGTGGCATAACCTGTTGAGAACTGTTGTGATATTTGTTTATACCAGGCGATAAGTTCAGGTACTGAACTAAAGGGCATCTTTTCCTAACACCATATAAGCCAAACAGTAGTGAGCACGTGTCGATTTTACCGTAGACGTAAATCTGTATTTCAGTATTTCTTTGTGAGACGTACGGTCGTATATATGCTTAAAATCTTTCACGTTCCTTAGAAAGAGTTGTAAGTCAAAAGTATGTATTTACTACAGTTACTGCCACTAATCCTTTACCGAGGAAGCTACATGAAAAATAGTATAACAATATTTAAGACTTTTACCTTCATCATATCTGAATTTTCGTTCATATGCACATACAGCTTGAAGTATGGAAAACTATACGAACTTCTTCTTTATATATGTAATTGTTATGGCGAAGTAATAAATTTTCGTTTCTTTCAATTTCAGCCTTGTAAATATTTTAATCGTGTCTTGTAAATTGGTGCTATTTCCCAATGGAGCAGATAATTTGAGTTTCTCCCCTCAACTACAAAGATTTATGACATTGTATGTTATGGGTTACTAAATGAATAAGTAACAGCAGCCAGCTTTTATAATTTTCTGCGTAAATGGACATATGTCTGCGGAACTGCTTCAAAAATAAATGCCGGCAAATGAAGAAATGTCTTACAGTAATTGTAAATCGATATTTTAATGATTTATTTACAGGGGTCTGCATGGGTAGAATGGAAACATTTCGAGTTGATCTTATTTTATTCACGATCCTTATCAGTAGCTTCATTGAAAGGACAGACTGTTACATTATATATGTATGACTACTTTTCTATTTTTGCTTGTGTGTTTGTTGTAGAGGAATACATATGTTCTTTAAAATTGCGATCTTTGGCTGAATACTATTTGTTCATACATTATGAAGAAGCTGAAGTAATGGATTGGCTTGAGCGCATGAATCTGAATTCTGCAGAAATGAGGGTTTTCTGTAGCTGTTGATATAAATATGTTGTTTAGATTTAATTACAAGATTGAAGATAAGGGAGCGCTTGCTTATGTTTGGTTTGCGTAGTTTAAGTTTAGGTGTTTATATTTTCGTCAATCCACTTCCGCTTCGGAGACTTAACACCTACGCCTGAAAATAAAATTTTTCACAATCAGTCTCAATAATCATACATTCACTTTATTGTAGTACTAACATACACTTTTAATAAATATACAACTTTAACAATACAAATAAATAGAGAACATTTGTAATTAAGTTCTACTTCGTCAAGAAAGTGTGTGCGATTGTATTACACAACGGTTTTATAACATTTTACAAAAATTAAGGTACTTAATACTGGGGTTTGAAGAAACAGACTGGGCTAGTAGTAGGTACAACACGAGATTGCTGAGTGGGAGAAATCAGAAATGCCTAGGTTTCACAATATGTTAGTTTTCCTCGTAATGCTTCACGATCTCGTAGATGTCTTGCCAATTTTCTGGTAAGAACTGAGCGTGGAGTTTTCCAGGGAGAGGAGGTGAAAAGCGCTTGCCGTACCTGCTGACAAACATTAACTATAAAAATATTTTTGTTGATGTGGTTTTTGCATAAATAAATAAATAAATGCAACATACAATTTGTTTAGTTAATATAGTGTTTTATTTACTGTAGAGAATGCAGTTAGCATCGTTATTCAATGGTAGTGTTGTAAGGAACGGAAATTTTCCTTAGTATTTTAGCATTTTATCTATATGTAATTAAATGATCAAATTTGAGGAAACATGTTTTAAATTTATTGTTATATCCCAGATTATTTATTAGGCTACATCACTGATATTTCTAAAAGCCGAAGTTTCCGATTATCGACAAAGGGGAGCATGTATTAGAAACAGTATATTAGCCAAAAGTCCCTGTAAAAATTAGAATATTTCTTAAAACGGAAAAATTCAAATATATTCCGGAGAATTCCATGTAATGAATATAAACATTACCATTTTATTTTTTGTTCTTTCTCTTTTTTTATTAGTTCCTCTTTTACCATACCGGTGTCGAGGTTATCATTCATACATTCGGGATTAATTGAAGGTGATGGGTCCCCTTTGGACTTGCATCACGCTCCTCCCGCTCCCCTCAATTACGTTTGCTCTATCCATTTTCACTATTTGTGTTCATTGTGTGTATGATGTTGTGTGTGGCGTATTTACTTCTCTTGGCCAGTCAGTGGTTAGGAGAAGAGCCTTTAATTGCAACCCAACGTCGAATGGTTACCGAGCTCGATACCGACCTTAGGAATTATTGAAAAATTTCTGCCTATCCCAAGGTTCGAACCGAGGACTTCGCATTGCGAGCCTAGTCCTCTTATCACTGGGCTTGCTTGCTTGCTTGCTTTGAAAGAGCGAGATCTAGGACGTGTACCCGGGGAATTTTATTTTTTGTTAATGCTTCTCATAGTATTAGTTTTTCAATAATGAAAATTAAATAAGTATATTTTCATTTTAAAAATAAAGCTTTGTAGGAACGGCACACACCTAGTAAACAAACATTTTATTCGAATAAATAAACTTTCAATTTCCAGCAAATGAACACTTACATTAAATTTTCACCATCGTCGAGTTCTTTCCTGAATTAAAGAGATGTAGCTAAATATCATTAAACAATCTCTTTTCGGAGAAATAGATACAAACCAGAATGAGTTAACTGATTTATCATTTTAGAGAAATATAATTTTATAAAGTATCATGAAAGGTGACTTACTAAAAAATTCCAAAAATGAAATGAAAAATAATTAATGTTAATAGTGTAAGTGTTAATATGGGGTTAAATATAAACTCTCCTAAGAACATTCAGTTTGTATATTTTCTTATTTTAGGTACAGTGTAAACCATTCGCGGATTCATTAAATGTGGTGGTTTTATTTTTTCTTTTCCTGACCCTAGTTTGTAGCACTTGGTTCCACAATTTCAGTAATGAAAGTCCATTCAAACACTTCACACTTACTTGAAATTCAGATTTGTTTATGTTTTTTTTTCTTCGTATTCGTCTTTTCACTGAAGAATGTTTTCTACTTCCATGCTGTTGGTGTATACTTCAACTGGTACAGTGTTGATCAGTTACTACATTTCTATTTACTTTTAGTATGTCCAGCGTGATACACTGGAATACACGAGGTTTACATGGAAATTAAGGGCCTATCGGCCGTAAAAAAGTGTTACTGAAAAAAAAAAGATTATGTTTAAATATTAGATATACTTCTAAACTATGTCTTTACATAATTATCATTCGTATTTAAACACTTATTATATTGTGCCAAAATTAATTTTATACTGTCGCTTTGATGTCGTCGTAAGCTAAGCCTGCATTGTATGGAGGTCGGTATAAAAAATTCTCAAATGAATAGCCCAATGAGTTTCACAGTGCGAGTTGCTAGGTGCGGTCGGGTGTTAATGGTGCAAAATCACGACTTCAGAGGTCAGCTATCTTCGCCTTTTATTTTGAATTGTTCTCCTCAACTTTCGTAAAGTCTCACCATATACATCTGCCTTCAATGCCATACCGTGTTCCAGCGAAACAACCAACAATACTCTTCCGCTGTCCCCAAAAAACTGTAGCCATAAGCTTTCGGTTCTCGAAGGTATGCTTGAACTTCTTCTTTTTAGGGATCTTGCATGATTTCACTGTATCGATTGTTGGTTTCAACATTTGCGTATGAAATTCAAGTCTTGTCGTCAGTCACAATGTCAGTCAGATACTCATCGCCATTAGTTTCGTAGTGATGTAGGCAACTCAGAACAGAATCTACTCGCTAGCTTTTGTGAACATCCCTCAACGTCTTGGGCAAATATGTTGCACAAAGTTTGTGGTAGGTACTGTGGCGTGTTCGTGACAATTTCATATAGTACCGTACGTGAAATTTGAGAAAAATTTGCGGCTATTTCCGAAATCGTGAACCGCCAATCGAATTTTTTTGTTCACTATTTCCAAAAGATCGTCGTTGACAATAGAAACTCTCCCACTTCGTTTCTCATCGTGGGCGTTTATTTTCTTTCCTTTACCCATGACGCTTGCACTATAAACGTCGCTTATTTGACAGTAAATTTCGCCAGAGTTTTTGTTTTTTTGCGCGGAGATGATAAATTACAGCGCGCACCTCACTTTTGGCAAAATTTTCAATCGTAGAGTTCATTTTAGCGCTTCATTATACCTGAATGCAATTACAGGACCATGGCAAAGCACTAAAGGACCTCCACAAAGCAGAAAATTGACTGCGCCCCTCATTCTGCAGGTATATTTAACGACGCTTAGTTTCCAAATAACCTTCATATTTGTCTGTTTTCCGTTTTAGTATTATTTCTTTCAACGACTACACATGTTCGGACTGTACATTTTTTTACATTATTTTTCTTAGCGTCGTGTTGAATTTCGACATTTTTGAGCAGTAGTCTCGCCACTTTGAGTTTTTAAAAAATTGTTTTTGTCTCTATGTGGTTTTCTATTTTCATTTGTTTTACGGTTTCATACACATAACTTTGATCTGCTTGAATAAATTCGATGTGTCTTTTTCCTTTTCAAAACAAAAATTGCTGTTTTTAGATTGTTTGATGATATCGCTCTATGCATCTCATTTTTCAGTTTTGCATATTTATATTTTGATTATTTTTTGTCTATTCACTTGGTTCAATCAATGAAGTCACTTTTTTATATTCAACAAATCATGCCATTCCGAATAGGGTGTTGAATTAGGATCATATTCTTCGATGAAATTTGAACCGTCAGCTTTATCCTTAATAATATTATTTATTTCTACTGCCATGTTTTAAGTATCATAGTTTTTTTCCTCTTCCATCTAAATGTAAAAATAATGAAGAATTTTGTTGAAATGTTTACATAAGTAATATGTAATTTAGAAATTTGAAAGTAATAAACAGAGATATTAATTTACTGGCAATTAGTGATACATGCGAAATCCAATAATTACTTTGCTGGATTTAACAACACTAATATCCAATACCTTGAACATAATTTACTTTTATATTAAACCGAGCGTTTTAGTTTCATTAAAACTATTTGTCCAGCTAGTCTAAAATGTAAGTATTTAGAATATCTAAGTTTTCTATAGTTAGACTACCAAAATGCTTACTATTTAACATTTACAGTATTACACTCAACGACCACTATACATATAGAAAGCAATGAACAATGGGCATATTTTTTATAGACAATTATAGGGAACACTGAAGTATAAACAGTATCACTTCATATTTAATTTAAAAGTAAAGTGTTCATTTACTGGTTTTGTTCGTTTACAGATGCATTCATCCTACTATTACATTAAGCTGCGATAGTATATTAAATTAAACACTACATTTTAAAATTGTAATTATATGTTAAGTTCATTTACCCATATTTTCTAAATATAGTTCATAAGAACAATAAATAAACGATTGAATAAAAAATTAGAAATTAAACACAGGTAGGATTGTATAGAAAAATGCATTGACCTTTGTATCCCATGGAAACACGTTTCATGTAATATGTTAAGGTGACAAAAAACAGCCTTCTATTGACATAATTAATTAATCGGATGTTAATTAAACATGTAGCTGATTGTGTACACGGAACGAACGATACGAAATGTTTTGCGTTTCGACCAACACCGAGCCTGAGCTTTTTGTCGCCTGTTTACTTTACGTATTCTGGTCAGGATCGATTGTGAATAAAGCAAGTCTTACATATATTTCAAGTTTCTTTTTAGCATTAATAGTGTATGTTTGATTCTATTCAACGATGTTATTTTTTCACAGATTTTTAAAAATACATTTAGTGATTAAAAATGGAAAAGTTGGAAAAAATAAATATTTGTTACGGAGTTATAAATCGTACTACATCTGAAGTATTCCTGAACATCCTAGCAAACTTTGTTCGAAAGTCAAACGAAGTTTAAAAATGACCTGATTTCTTTAATTTCAGAGTGTAAAAAATCATTCTGAACGTTTTGGTTCTGTACGTTGAAAAACAATAAAATTTAAATTTTTACGACAGAAAAACAAAATCGATACCCATTTTTCCTGAGCCGTTTGTTCTCCTATTTTGGACTAAATTTGTCGCATTAACAAAGGACTGTGTAAATAAAGGGCGTCACCGACTCCCTTTGATCCTTTTGCCGATGCCCCCGAAAAAAGTATAATTGCAAGAAGTTGCGATTGCGTATGTATTCCTTGGGCTAGATGACATATATGGTAAAAACAGAATTTTCAACATACCTGTGTCCGTTCTGTAAATGATATGCCTTTAACTTCTGAAGGTAATCCTGCAATTCTTCATGGCTTGTGAATTTTTCGGGTCTGATGGGTCGTGCGAGCAGCTCCATGTCCTGGGCCGCACAAATGACTATAAGGACTATGCAGATTAGAAGTATCCTCCAGTTAAACATCTTCAATCTGTAAACAAAAAAGTTTCTAATTAAACAATGCGTATCAATAATTGCTCGGTATATATCTATCTATCTCGCTTGTTACTATTTTTTTCTAACAAATAACGGAACCTGTAAATTAATATTTGCCAATTGTATGCAACAACGCAGAGCGGAAGCAATTTCATTCCTTTCCCAGGAGATTTAAAGGTGTATTCTAGCAGCAGAACAGAAGGGTTATATATCACATACGATTACTTAATTATACATACAAGAAAATTGTTTCGAAAATTGCAAAAAATTAAACTCTATTAGATTTAAATTTATTTGAATGTTCCTGTTAGGCTTGAATATTTGAGACTAAAAATAAACTATTTTTTAATAAAATATTACTAGGAAATGCTCTCGTTTTATGAAACAATAAATAACCATTACGTTCCCTACAGCTTTATTGCATACAATTTATTATCGTGTATCCATGTTTATAATTAAGAGTGATAATTTAATACAGTTTTTCTAAAAATACATTGTAACAATGTAACTGAGGTATTTTTCCTCATTTACATAATAGATTTACATTAGTGGATGATGAGTCCCTCTTTAGACTCATGACAGGTAAATAGATAATAGGTTTATCTAATTATCAAAACACTTATCCCCCGACAACAGTTTAATATAAATTTTATGACAGAGATTAGCAGATGAAAGGCTTTCCTCCGACCATATGGTTCGTGGGTTGATTATCATTGTGAAAGAATCTGTATTAAATTAAAACGTGTGCTATAGCGTCTTTTTGGTTTCGCAAAGGCTAATTGTGAGGAAAAACTCTATTTACAGAACTACTTTTTAAAAATGCTTTATGGAAACTAACAGAAATTTGATTGGTTTAAATTGTGGAAGAAGAATGTTTTAATGTTTTTATGCCGCGTGTCCATAAAAGATTGAAGAATCGTAGACGGTTTATTGTGCATTCTGTCTTCATTCCATTCGCAACTATACTATAACCGTCGTAAGGTTCGGAGAATCTATTGTTTGATTATTTCAAAATATTGAATAGGAGATGCCACATCAATAGTCACATGCAGAAATACCGTATCTAATATAAAACGAGCGACAAATAAAATTTTAAATTTCGAAACATTCTGTACAGAGTGCAGAATTAAACAAAATCTAAACAAAAAAGTACCCTTAAATGGGATAAAATAGTTGCGATCCCACTGTGAGAATAAAAATTATTTCTTAAAATCTGATTGGTGTTGACTATCTGTAAAGATATTATTTAAGAAATGGTCTAAGCGAATTGTTTAGTGTCGGTTTCAGTTTTAATTAAAAAAAAAACTATTAATAATAAACAAGTAACCCCTCGGAGGCCGGCAATAATTGCCATGTCGGCATGGGCTTTCCAACCTCGAGGTACCTGAGAAAACTTCCTTCTTCAGGCAAGCTTAACACCGGAATTAGGCAAAGACTGAGGTTGGTCGAGAGGTTCAGGATAGGAGCTTCTCTTGAGTATTATCTCCGCAGTTTACCATTAAGTATAGGTAACAATGGCAGCAGGCTCTCTCCAAGCGAGTACAAGTACTATCAATCACTAATACACAGAGAAAACGTGGCGATTATTCGCAAAAATTCCCCAAGCTTCATGAAAATGTCGAACCATAAAACAGGAGTACCCCAGGCGAGCAGAGGAGTCTCATAATTTCGCACTGCGTTAGTAGTCACCACCGTGGATTCTGGGGGAAGGGGGGTGATTCGATAATAACTAGTTACACAGCAAAACGTCCCAAAAAACTACATACAACAATTAGTATGAAGATTAATAAGAATCAATGTCAAAATTCTACGCACTGAAGAAAAACTGGAAAAATTAGAAGATGAAATAAGTAAGGTTCATTGGGACATCCTAGGACTCTCTAAAACAGGCAGAACGAAAGTAGAAATTGTAAAACTAAGATATTGGTACGAACCCAATTTCCAAAATTCTAAATTAAATTATTATTGCTTCATAGCTGTTGTACTGTGATTTCAATTACTTGCATACACTTTTATGTTACAAGTAGTGATGTCATTTTACTCAGCAAATTCAAAGTACATTAGGCTAGTGAATTAGCCAATAGTGAATAGTTGGCAGTTGTCAGTGAGTGATTAATGAAAGAGAGTATTCCAACCTATTGTACGTAGTTTAGAATAATATTTTAGGCTAAGTTGTCATAGTTTTGTAGAACGTATAAATGAATAAAACCAACCATTTTATATAAGGGTAGTTGTTTCTCTGGTGATCCCGGCGATAAGGACAAAGGGCTCCTTATCAGTTATAGCCCATAGGCGTTACATATGGCAGAGGCGCCGGGCATTTTGAAATTGCCAAATTAGGAACATCTCAAAAATGAATATTTTGGTATCATCTCTACTAAAAGCCAGAGACACTGCCCTTATTATAGTTAACCGCTATTTCGACCTTAGTGACAATAAAGTGGTGATATTTTGTGACATTTTTAAGTACTTACAAAATCTAGTCTAGAATCAACCATTTACTTTGAGACGGAGCGATATGCTTTAAGCGAGATTGAGGCAACCTTGACCTTGGAATATGTACAAGTCATTTTGCGTCAAAGACATCACCTAAATCGCTATTGCTACTTCAGTTTCAACCCCACCACAGGAAATTAGGTACGATTTTGTAGTTTCTTACGATATGTTAGATATCGACGCATTATTGGAATAGGCCACATATTTATAATTACTATACATGCAGGGTAGTTTAGGCAATAGCATTACATACACTGGGTAGTTTATTAAATATCATAATTTTAGTATGCAGGGTACTTTAATAAAGGCATAATTTTAATCAATATAATATAGGCTGGGTAGGTTAGTAAATATTACAATTTTAATTATTACATTAACAGGGTAGACTATAGCATAGCATAATTTTTAATTCTTATGTGGGTTACGTAGCAATTCGACACTGCGGTATCAGCAGTTCTTCGCCGCTCAGTAATAGCTCTGCGAAATAATATAAAAAAACTGGGTCAAAATATAATTATAAAGGCTTACCATGCATTTCTAGATTTAAGCTAATAGCTTCTATTACAGTTTAAAAGGTAGGTCCCCCATAGTATTAGTATTGTATAATATAGGTTGCCTGGTACATAATTTTGTTTATTTGTGGAGCACATGTCCTTTAATTGAACGATTTAATGGCTACATGTTATGTTGAGTGGTCCAGCTAGACGTACAAGACTACAGAAAATTGGGTTCGTAACAATATGGCAGTGTTGGGTAAGTTACTCTAAAAAAGTAACTAAGTAAGTTAATCAGTTACTCGGCAAAAAAGTAACTGAGTAAGTTACTAAGTTACAGAATTATAAAAGTAACTTGAATAAGTTACTAGTTACCTACCATAAAGTAACTCGTTATTTTTTAAGTAACCTTTTTTTATGAGACGCTACTAATGTACATGCAATTACTATACTGAATATCAACAGAAACACATATTTATAAGCAATTCCTTATTAGCAAATATTCTATAGGGTATAATCTTTGTTACTAGTAAATTAGATTCCTTGTTCTACATTTCTGTCTGATTGCTTATGTATAAAATTTATTGGTTTTTAATAATAACACATTTCAAAATTTTTATCAGTTAATTTTGTATGTTTGAAATGGAGAACGTCTTCTGCAGTGCTGAATAATCGTTCTACTGGAGCACTGGAAGAGAGGGCAGTATTATATTTAATAAATATTTCCCTAATCGTTGGAAATTTATCTAAAGTTGTTAAATTAGATGAATCACACTTCATATATGTTTCAGTTTCGTCCATATTTTGGACCGCTTTACTGTTATGAAGGAAAAAAATGGTGTATAATTTGTTAAATACTACGCATTAAAAACCGAACATTTTAAAATATTTTACATTAGTAGCATGAAAATGTAACTTGTCATATTCAGTTACTAAAGTTACTAAATAATTGTAACGTGTTGTAGTTACAATTACTGAAAACACAAAAGTAATTAAGTTACTATTAAGTTACTGAAAAGTAACTAGTTACTAGTAACGAGTTACTTTTACTTAGTTACTACCCAACACTGCAATATGGTCATACTTTTTACTGCAATGAAAGCCGATAAGGAAATGTAGGAAGAGTT
>JABXWE010007567.1:0-56649 GCA_014611495.1 Limonius californicus
ATACATCATTTTTCAGATAAGGGAATATAAAGTAATCTAAAATAGTCAAGCCTGGTGATCTAGGTGGAAATTTTGGATTTGAACGTAAACTAATTATTAGATCGTCAGACAATTCACGAAAGTAATTGAGGGTCTCTTGACCGGTATGGACCGTCGCGCCATTCTGTTGGAAGTAGCCTTGCTGGAGGTCATCCTCAAGAAACTGATTAATAAATTCACCTATTATATTCCGGTATCTCTAAGCAGTAACAGTTTTGTGGCAAAATTTGGGTCCGACAATACGTCTTCGAGACACAGCAATCCAAACACCAACTTGTAATGGGTAAAGGGGAGATTCGCGAAAAGTATGCGGATTGGAAGCACTCCATAGCTTCATATTTTGTGAGTTTATATACCCTGAAAGGGTGAACCAGGCCGCGCCAGAAAAAAACGTTAAATTTAGCAATTCGTCTTGTTCATTAAATTTTTTTGACAACACACTGACAATACAAAATTCTTCTATTGTGATGTGCTGGCAGCAACTCATATAAACCAAGAATTTTGTATGGGAACAGCATTAAATCTTTTTTGACAATAGTATGGCAAGTTCCTAATGATAAACCAGTCTCTTGCGAAAGTGTACGTAGTGATGTAGTGGGTTGCTCGTTCAAACGTTAACGAACATCATCAACTGTATTTTGAGTACGAACTCTTGGCCTTCCAGCTCTATCTCTATGAGTAATGCTCCCCTGTATCTCGGAATACATCAACATCTTCTAAGTGCGCTGTAAAAATCTCCTTCAAGGACAGCAAGATCTGGAAATTGTTGCCGAAATTCCTCTAAACATGGCACCGCACTGTAAATATATTTGCCGAAAATATGATTTAATCATAAATGTTCATTATAATTGTAGCTTAATTGAGTTTTTAATATAAACTTATGACAAAAACAACATTGATGACATTTAATGAATTTTGAAGCTTGCATTAGACATTACTTATATTTTCCATGGCCAACCCTTATGTAATTACTTTTTGAACTCACATGAAAACGTAAATAACCTGCAATTTAGTTAGTAGTTCACTCTAAAACCTTATTTTATGAAACTCCGCGAGTGTGATTGTATGGTTTTACATCTTGCAATTGATCTATTGAATTATTTCCGAACATTTACAACATTATTATAACATAATTATCACCACATCTCCGGAGATAAACGCTTTTTCTCTTAATAAATTCGATAGATCAAAGTAAGACTACAATCACCAAAAAAATGTGAAACCTTTGTTAATTTCCTGTTTGGATGTCTGATAATTTCTAACACAAATATATTGGCAAATCAAATTAAGCGGTCGGAGTTAAACAAGCATTAATAATTGTTTTCCGGTAACAGAACCTGGGATGATGACCACTAACCAAACTTGAAATAGTTGAGCAGGGATCGTTACAACTATTGCGAAGTATTTGTTTACCCTGCAGCCCCATGTTATAGATTAACAGTAGCGTCCCTAAAATAAAGTTTGCATTACAACTTAGATATGCTAACCGTTATGGGAAAGTTTTGGTATGGCGACAGAGCACAATAGCCATTCACAACCTCAAGCAATAATTCACTTTCCTGGCATATCTGGGGCAGACAGTCTATGGCCAGGGTGATTATTCCGTCTCATTAAGAAAACTGTTGCACATGAATTAATAAAGTGTGACAGTACGGCAAATCATCCCTTTATAGACCGGTTGACCTCTATAATCCATAAAGTTCGTTGTGAAAGTTATTTACAAACGATAACTTGTACACTATCGTATTTCCAGCACAATTATGAAGGAAACTACGCCAAAACTTGTATGAAGTTGTGAACCAGTCCTTGACTTAATTGCAATTAAAAGTATTTACAATTAAAAAGGAAAAATATGAAATGAAAGCATCCCATTCCGCCTTTTACTTATTCAGACTTTTATGGCTATTATTTTCCCGCTGTAGAGGTTTCACAACTTATAAATCGGAATTTACATTATAAATATTTCATAAGTTTTTAATTAAAACTTCAACAAACAAAATTATTATATATTGTTGTATATTCCGTTTCCTAATAATACGATTAAAGAGCCACTCAAGAATAATAATGGACTTCTATGTAAATATTAGGGTAAAATGGAAAATGTATTTGCATAAATTGATTACAACATTGCTTTTACAATAAAAGTAATTAAATTAATCCCAATGTTAATGTAACTCAATTTAAATTTTAACGCGGCTTTTCAACACGAAATATTTTAGGATAGGTACCTTTTTTGTACTTTACAGTTACTTCAGTGAGCCAACTTTACGAACGCCTCTATAAATCTCATAAGCAAAATTTTTTAAAAGCAACGAATTAGAGTATTATAATAATATACTTCTGCTATTCATAATGACTATTACACGAAAAAACCTTTATCGTAGAGTGGCAATTTACGTACTCTGTGTCCAAGACAGTAAGTTGACTAAAAATGGGAGGAGGTAAAAAATAGGAGGTAGTAAAAAATGGGAGGTAACCATACGTTCTGCAACACAAACGTAACCTTGATTTTGTTAACACAACTCCATAGGAAGAGCATTAGGTTACAACCAAATCAACCACTAGGAAATTCAGCTGTAATTTTTTAACAAAATAAGATAATACGAAAAATATAGTAAGCAACTCAAAGAAAGGCTTCGCCTAGACCCGTACGCCCGATAATGCAGGTTGATGGAAAACAAAGGAACGCGCTTTATTATTGTGATTATACTACTGCAACATACAATTTGTGCCAAACGTTAATATCCTTACAGTGTACTCATATCAATTTCAAATGGATAGCTATATTTGTTTATTGTTTATTATATAGGGAAAATTAACTTTACACTGGTACCAACTTCCAAGGTTTTACTGCAAAAATAAATTTATTATAGTCCACCAAGCGTGACATTTTCAGTAATTTTATTTTCACAAATTATGTCGCACTATAGTTCCAATTTATAAGGTAACTTGGCTATATAACCCTTAAACACGAAATTCCTAGAAGTTATTACATGAAAGAACATTTTGTAGGCCTTTGATGCCTGTACTATATTAAAACAATAAAAAATAAATAATATTTAACCGTATATTTTTCCCAATTTTTTTTCGTACTATTATTCTAATGCTCAATAACTATTAAAAAGTTTAAAGCTTACGCTTATTAAATTAACGGGTTTCGATAAAAATTCCTTCGCGCCTCTGCAACATAACAAAAGCAATTTTCAACAAATATTTGTGGATACGGCGGGATTTGCTATGAGTTCGGGGTTCGACCACGTGGCCGATCGGACCGCATTTCACTGTGACCTCGACTGACAGCGTATATTCGCACTGCCTCACCGAGGCCTCTGCTAAAAAATATATCTAATTTCCACTTCCGATTTCAGAAAATTTTCAGAGGCTTGTTGTCTCGATATATTCCAATAAACAATATAAACTTTTATCAAACTATGTAGCTACTATATAGGAAAGTAAAAACTGCACCAAGGACATATGCATGAAAATACTGAGGCATCTTTCATATAACATATAAATCACCGGTTTTTATGTATAAATCAGGGGTTACCGGGATGGAAGTACATTTAGATTCGACATTAAGCTTTATCAACACGAATAATACAGCATTGAAAACCTTAATAGTTAAATCTGACTGGATTAAATAATCCCAAATAGGATAATTGGAAGGCTACTACTTTATTATTTTATTCTAAAATCATAATCATCATCATCAATCATAATTTATAAGTTACAGGATATATCTTTAGAAACATTATTGTTAGAAAATACTGCTACTGCTAGTGTTTCTAAACTTATAAAATTAATAAGAATAACGTATCTACAAGGTCGGACAAATGTATAACGGAATTGATCAAATACAAAGCATGTGAGGTAGCCGTAGGTGAAAATACCTCTAGCGTCCTTCGAAGTGATCTCCCTCGACTTATACGCACCGTTGACATCGACGATACAAATCGCGGAAAACCTGCTTAAACTTGTCGCGAGTAAGTGCGTTTAGTTCGGCGGTAACAGTCCGTTGAATGTCTTCCACGTCGTCAAAGCGCCTTCCCTTGAGGGCCAATTTCAGCTGAGGGTATAGCATGAAGTCCGCTGGAGACAGATCCGGCGAATAGGGAGGATGTTCTAAGACTGGGACATTTTTGTCACTGTTGGCTGTTGCAATGAAGTCGGGGGAGGTGTCCACTCGATGCGCTTTTTGCTCAGCGGTCAAATTGTGCGGGACAAATTTGGCACAGACCTTCCTTTTCTTCAAATCCTTCTCCAAAATGATTCTAATGGTTTCACGGCTAATACTCCACTCCTGCTCCATCATTCTCAGTGTCAGTCGTCGATCAGCCGCCACAAGTTGTCGGACTTTTTTGATCGTTACGGGGTTTCCTGTTGTGATCGGACGACCCTGCTTCTGATCATCGTAAAGGTCGGTAGGACCTACCGACCTTTACGAATTCTGGCAAACCACTCGAAAACGCTAATACGGGACATGGCCTCATCGCCCTACACAGTTTTCAACATCTCGAATGTCTCCGTGGCCGTTTTCCCCAGTTTGAAACAAAACTTAATGTTCGCTCTCTGCTCCATGTTTGACTTGTGTCACATGTGACAGCTGCACTAACTTGTTCATTCGCATGCACAGCCTACCACGCAAGTTCTGACAGGATGCCGTTTTAGCTATATATAGACGAAACTTCCAGCTACAATTTGGATACGATTTGGAAACACTCAGTTTCTTATAGCGTCCACAGTAGTGCCAATTCCGTTGCATATTTGTCCGACCTCGTATATCTATATCTAACATAATGAATATCAGTTCATCATCATTAGTACATAGAGATTAACTTGTTATTTAAATAACTACACCCAACTTAATCATTTTTTATTATCCTTAATCCTTATAACAGAAAAAGTATGTGCATTAAGGAAACATAAATAGCTTTATAAGTATGATTACAAATTAAGAAAATATTGTCTGTTTCATACCTAAAATTATGTCTGCTCTATTATTGATCAAATGCTGAACAAAACTCATATATTATTAAAATGGAACGATGTTTCCTATATTTTGACAAGAAAAACTTTCTTTCAACTTAACCGTGCAAGAGTAATAATGTCATAGAAAATATTTTTTAAATTATATACTTTTTTTTCTTTCAGTGATGCTATAATTCGCTACTATTACTGAAAATATTCAACATACCACAAAAACAGTATCGCGTATGACATACAAAAAGCAATCGAAGACTGCGTTATTAACCAAACTTCGTTAATTTTTCAATTTAAACGATGCTAATAGTATTTAAGTTAACTAACATAATTTAAATTTATACAGTTGTTATGGCTGAACCGGTTTTTTAATTTTATTGAATTTTTTTTTAAGTAGAGTGTCACCATTAAGAAGAATAAATCCTATTTTTGATTCTATTACAAAAGTACATTAAACAATTGCAATACTGACAATGATGTCATCACCCCCACATCGTGTAACTTAAACAAAGTTTTTCATGTCAAAACTTTAACAAAAAAATAATCACTTTATACACAATTATAAATAAATGAATACAACATGCGCGATCTGTTGGGTGTCCAATAAATAATAAAATAAGGCGAATAGCAAACAACCTGTTTAATATATTTCCATTACAGATTAATTTTAGCGGAAAGAAACATTGTTGGGATTCGAAATCAAATTTACTTTTTGCAAAACTTCCGTTTTAATTAAATTTTTAATTGTGTTTAAATAAAAGAAGCGAACTTGCAGATGCATTGGATTATCGAATTTCCAATTATGAAAAGTTTGTTGTAAAATCCAGTTGAATTTAAGCTTTTTCCTGAAATAAAAAGCCGTCGCGTTGAAAGAGAACTTTCGAAGAATTACCTTGTCAAAGGAAAAATGAAACCTGTTTCTTTGCCAGCTGCCTAAATGCCGTATTATTCGAGGGTACTTTTTAGTCCACATGCTTGCAGTTGACTTCTTTCTGTGAAAATTAAATTCCGAGAAAATAACGGAGGGTTTTCAGTACAGATAGTCTTATGTCCTTGATGGATTTAAAAAGTTTGACAGTGAAAGAAATAAGTTATAATCAATGTCAAAAGTTTACTGAGGTAAATGTAATAAATCAAGGGCTTTCAGAAACCGTCAGAGATGACAGTTCTCTTGTATCTGAAACTTGCCGTTGCAGCTAGTTGCGCTTCGCTAACGAACTTATAATTAGGTTATCATCATAAACTGACACAGGACTATAATGACGAACTCTCAAAAGCCGTGTGCAAGACTTTAATAGCCTGCTCCCTAGCAGATCAATAAGCGTTATAACGTTTTCCAGCATCCCGAAAGGTGGAACCCTCGAAGTCGACACTCGCGCCCTCTCGAGCGTCGCTCTATTACTTTTTGTAGAGCCACACCTCTGTGGAAACTCTCGCTGAAAACCGCACAGCTTTCAGTGTTTCAGTTTGCCGAAGGGTATCACAGGTTTCGCCCCCTACATACATGCGGTTACCTACCCTCCAGGGAAAAACATAATGACGGTCTCCTTGCTTTTCAATCCGGTGTTGTATTGGCCTCATTATTCTTTCCTATACAATACGTTTTGTTCTAACACGTTTATGGAAATCAGAGAAAAGTTTATTTCGAACGCGCGAATTCTCTTCGAAAACTCGCTAGGAATTCTACAGCACGAAATAAATTACAGACGACTATTTATAGTAGTTCTGCGTTACCTATTTACCCTCAAACTCAAACATAACTTTAATTATGAAATCCCCCATCAGTCTGGCTTAATTAAATACTCGTATGGTGCACAGATATAATCCGGTGTATACTAAAGTTTTGATCTAAAAATTACTAGCATTGCTTTAAGTGAAAGTATTGATCCTACCCTTCCACATAATAATTTAAAATTTATTAAGTAATATTTAGGCCTACCGTCAGAATCTACCGATTATGATGCCTATGTACAACAGCATAAATTCCATATTTTCAAACGGCGGTTCGCCATTCAACTGTTCTGATATTTTTTGAGATATATTCCGTTTTCTGTATAGCAAATAAGTGAAATATTGTAAAAACAAATCGTTTAAACTAACTGGAACCTCCAGAAGATCATTTAAACTCCGTTAGACATTAGCGGTTTTAAGGACTTTTTGAAAACCCGCTGCTCAGCATTCTGACATATTAATACCCCCACAATCGAACAACTGGAAACAGTTAACTTATATTTATTACTGAAAGCATTGGAACTGCGTGATGAAAACTACCAAAATAGTGATTTTTATAACAAGTGCCGAAAACGCTTCGTTACATACAAGTGTAGAAATCTGCACGAGTACATGGAATTGTTTTCGGCACGTGATATCAACAAAATTTCTCCTACAACTATTATAACTGCAAAATATTTTAATGTGATTAAAATTTATAAATAATTGATACTATCTCATCCCATGCTGGCCTCGGTGGTTTAGTGGTTAGCGCATTTGCCTTTACATCTAAGGGACGCGGGGTCGAACCAGGCCGAGGTCTGTTAGATTTTACTAGCGGAGAAAACTCTAAAAATGCGCCTTTTGTTGGATAAGAAGTAAAGTACGTCCCATGTTACTGCGATGTGTGACACGTTAAATATCACTACTGCAGTTGGAATTACCCCAGATAGGCAAAATTCTTAGTTAGGCTGTACAATAAGCCAATTATGACCACAGTGCTTAGATATGCTTTGCAAACCGCGTCCTAGATCTCACTCTTTCAAATCAACAATCAATTCCATCCCATAAAGTTGTCATTTTACGACGTTGCTAAGCGCTTTGCTAAGATTTGTTGATTGCTTCATTGTTTTCGAACGCCATTTAAAGTAAGTTTGACATTTCTGTAAAGAAAAAACCCAACAGCTTTATTGACACCTCGAAAACACAAATGCGGTAAACATCTCCTTCCCTACCGTTGCCAAGGCTATTTTAGTGAGGTAATAATAAAAAAATCAATCAGTTGTAGAAAATAGTTATGTATGGTACAAGTGAATAAAGAGACACTTTATTCATGATGGGAAAACTTTCCCCGAATGGATACAATCTTTTAATTCAATCCAAATTGACAACTGGAAAAGAGTGTACTACCTGTTGTGCATGGAGAACCTGAAAAATGTAAAAGGCATCACCGAGGAGGTACTTTTGGCATATTTTTCGGAGAAATCAAACAGAGTGAAAGCTTCTACTGTATGGCCCTACTATTCTAAGGCTCAAAGTTACATTATCTGTAAAATATAATATTGACATTTACAAGTATACAATTATTATAATTTAACATTTTTAGGGTTGCGAAACTTATAGCCCTGTTAAAACGGCAAGCAGCAAAATACAAATCTAAGAAGTCAAACATTTTTGAGAGAGGCTACATAATAAACTTTTCAGAAACTCCTAACTCTTGAATACCTCTTTCTCAAAGTAAAAAAATTCTGATTACGTAACTGAAATCCCAATTCTGAATGATGTCGTTGCAGGTTGTTGCGATCAGAGGTATAGCAGGCGGATGCAGAATTGATGAGTTGCGCAAGATGAAAGTCGATGATATTGACGATAGAGGTTTTGTTTTGATAGTTGACAAACAAGAGTCGTACTTTTATAGTTGTCGGTGGAATAAATAATCATCTCGAAGTACTTAGAACATATCCCAATTTTCGCCTACATAATGTAAACCACAATAAATTTCTCATCTGTTATAGAGCCCAGAAATATACAATACAACAGTAGGAATTCGCATTGTCCAAAGTTCCGAGAATTATCTCATAATATCTAAAGTTTGCGAATCCTGAATCTTATACAGGACATTGTATTCGCCGTTCATCAGCGAGTTTGTCAACCAATGCTGGAGCTGATCTCTTGACTATCAAGAGACACGGTGGATGAAAATCATCCACCGTGACGCAAGGTTACATCGAGGAATCAGTTGACAACAAGATATCTGTGTCGAAGAAGAGAATACTCCTTGGTATTGAATCGAATAAAGCAGTAGCTGGATGTTCAGACCTAAATCCAGTAACAGCAGAGGAAAAAGAAAGTAATATATCCTTTGTACATTTAAATCATGTAGAAAACAGTACTCTTAATATTTATGTTAATACGGACATAAACAATATTTTATGAATAAGATGTCTTGGACAACCATTTTTAAATTAAGTATTGTTCAAGGAACTTTTGTAGCAATCGAACATTTTCCATAACTTGTTACAAACATTCCCTTTGTGCCAAATTTTGAAATGCTCGGTTCACAATTTTATCTGTATTTAGTGTTTTCCACAATAAATTTTGTTCTAGAGCACCTTCACAATTAAATATTTTTTGTTTATATTAAAGTTTTAATTCCCTGCATTTGATATGTATTTCTGTGCTTATTAATAAAAATTTTTAATATAAAATATTTAATAACTCAAACAACGTTATAGTAAATGAAAACAAATGAAACATTCCATATTTGTCTTAAATACTGATTGCCGTATAAAATGACATTTTGAATTGGAATTCAACATATTTTAGGTACGTAGAACACAGTAAATAGTTAGAACAACCGGTATTTCTTTGACAGCGTATCTCCAATTACTTTACTGGGATTCTTCCTATTTTCTTCCAGTATTAACGATTATATCAAAAAAATACTTTTGCAGCAGCACCTAAGTGCAAGGAATAATTAATGCGGTTTTGATCATCAAATATTTCAATTAAAATAATTATAAAAGGAAAACACGGCAGCTAGCTGAGTGTGTATTATAACTTACACATTACTTCTAAGCAAAAAAGCTAAAAACGAAGTGTTATGAAGCTGTAAGATACACATATTACTGTCAATAGAATATGCATAAAATGTAAAGCCGACAACAGAAGCAAATGAATGCAGGGCATTTCATAGATGTTAGTTTCGAGTGAAGTTTTAAGTGTAACATAATTTTACTGAATGCGTCCGTGCAGCTTTTCACAAATGAATATAAATACGACATATAATAGGAGAATATATTACAAAGATTTTTACTAATCAATTTAAAATTACATAATAAAAATTATCTTCTGTAGGCATTTGTACGTCTTCTCCTGTTGTACAATGTATTCGTAAAAAAACCTGTATGTAGTATTTCTGAAAACTTAACTTAACTCCACATTATAACTGACGTAATAAAAACCTGAAAATTTAATAAAAAATTTATTTATTTCTTGATGAATCTTGGCTGTAAGACTGTAATAACAACTACTCCAAAATGAATAGGGATATTGCAGTGTACGACACTTACCTAAAGGCAACACCAATTGCATTTATAATAAAAGAAACTACCAAAACAACACAATGTAACGTCTTTTTAGTAATGAACATGAAAATTACAACAAAGGTACGTTTAGAGCAGAAATTTAACAAAAATTTATTAAATTCGACTACAGCGCTCTGTGGAATTTGATCCCACAGTACCAGCAATACATTCCTCAGCTGTTGCACAGTAGTAGGCCTTGGATTCTGATGATCCAGATCCAGCTGGTTGCGGTCTGGATATAGCGGAGGAAGAGCGAGATGGTTTATTTCCTTATCACAAATCATCTGTAAAACAACCCCAGCACGATGCGCATTTCTGTTGTCGACAAGAAAAACAAAATATTCCCGCCCAACTGCGTTGCCACGGTTCAAAACATGGTTTATAATGATCTCATAACCATACCATAAGACCACCACCACCAAAAGCAACGACTGGTTGAGTATACTGAGGTAAGGTACAATGTCCGGCACTACGATATACCCTTTTACACCGGCAATCATTTACAGGCAATCATTGCCGAGACAATATCTGGACTCATCCGAAAACAGTATATCATCCCACGGTATCGCTACTTGAAGTCTACGGTTTGACCATTCTACCCGGTGTCTTCTTTAACCACAGTTCTTGCAGGACATCTCCTTTCCTCATTTTCTGGGGCATTCTGGAGCATTTGCTGTAGATGTCGAGCAGTTGAAAAGGGGTGCATTCTTGCATTAATTACCAGAAGTCGATCCTCGTGAGGTGTTGTGATGCGAAAAAATCCACTTCCAGGCCTTCTTGCTGTCGTACCTGTTTCTCTAGGGTGCGAAAGGGCACGTGAAATTGCGCTCTGCGTGGTTCGTAACATATCAGCAATGTCGACTTGGCGATCTGCTCTTTGGTGCATAGCAACGGCTAAATTTCGTTGTATCGTATTTATCCTATTGCTAAATGTTTGCTCTGCATTATTATTTATTATTAAGAACATAAATGTAACACAGGAATAAAAAAAACAATGAACAAAAAGGTGTTAAGAAGACAGGAACGATTATTCAATCAAACACACAAACTCGACTTGACACTAATACGGTTAAACAATTGCAGCTGGATTCAAACGTTTTCTATTTTTTTTAACATGAAACATTGCGCTTGCTCTCATTATCGGTAATAGACGACCATTAGCCGCCAAATACAAACATAATGCTTCATAATACAATATCCCTATTCATTTTTGAGTAGTTTATTGCATACTTCCAGAATAAATGTGACAAATTATGCATCATTGTAAAGCTTTATGTAAGGTCAGAATACCGAATAGAAAATATGACAAACTATTTAAAAGCCAGAAATCATCTTCCATTGGGACAAGATTACCACGCGTGTGCATTATATAACCTTTAATGACGTCGTGCTCTCTATTATGTATATTTTTCGAGTTTAATAATCTTCCATATGGTTATATTTTAATGATTAACATTTAACAGTTAACCTTACTTAGTTATCTCTAGTAAGTTTAATAAATATTGCCCCAATAATTTTCTTAACAATGACCTCGAAATGGAGCTTTGCATTTACAGAGCGTAAATAATAAAGTAACACAAAGAACTATGACGTCGTCGTAAATTTATGTCCTTTAATTCCTACTACGTTTAACCAGTAACTTTTAGCTTTTATTGGAACAACTTTTAACTTGCATACACTCGATGTACATGGGTTTATTACTTTCATTGTATTATTTGAGTTCTTCCATGCAGCTCTTAACAGGTAGGTAACTCTATGTCACAGCTACTTTCGCTAACACCCGTAAAATGAATACTATAATCCTATAAGCAAATGTAACCCTTGTGCTTGGTCGAACGAACAACCCAAAAGGGTTTATCTTTAACCACAGAAGTAACAAAGGAAAACTGGAAGGCTTTACAATGAAACGTCATTACTTTTCCTGCTTTCATTTTAAGAATGTTATGGATGGTAGTATAACAAACGACTTGAAAGTATATTATGAAAATAGAGCTTGAAAACTACCATACGTTAACATACAATTGTGATATCGACAAAATTGAAAAATACAAGAGGGAACCAACGGTAGTTTCTCAGGCCCGCGAATTCTACTTTTCTATGAAAGTATACAAACTGTAGACAATCACGTTAAAACAGATCAGATAATGTAAACGAGTATTGCCTAATTATTTAGTGATAGTTAGTATCCCGACCGTGGGCTAAAGGTTAGCGCGTTAGTCTTCTATACTGAAGGTCCGGGGTTCAATTCCCAGCACCGGAACATCGGATTTTAAAGGCCGTTCTCCCTCGCAAGACAAGTGTTTACACTTCCCGTGGTTTGGAGCCCACGTTAAGCTTTAGGGCGTCTATTTTTGTGGCACTTTAAAACGCGCAACACAGGCATAGGAAAGAAGATCGCTACGTCTCGTAAGATATAAAGCACTGGAAGAAGAAGTATCGCAAACGGTACATCAATATATTAAGATACAACCGAAATACCAAAAAAATCGAAAATACAAGAGTGTTTCGTTCGGTATATGTTATCTTTCAAGCGTCGGAAACTGTTTTTCTAGAAGATAATTTTATAAAACTAGTAAAATGATACCCTCCAGTCAGCGATTTTAGAACACCATGCGATTGCTTTGTGTTAAAACAGACTACGTCTTCACGATAAGAAAATTCCTTAGAGCAGCCTTTCCCAAACTT
This sequence comes from Limonius californicus, assembly GCA_014611495.1. Lineage (NCBI taxonomy): Eukaryota > Metazoa > Arthropoda > Insecta > Coleoptera > Elateridae > Limonius > Limonius californicus. Next base: position 13,002 of record JABXWE010007567.1, read on the forward strand.
TTCAAGCGCGGAACGATGTTTACAATGTTTCTTTCGCGGCGCACTTATACGTATAAATTAATGTCTTCTCAATAGCTGTATCCTCATATTCAGGCAATGGTGACTACTAATAGGACATTCAAAAAGGCAGTAATAGTACTATCAGTTATTTCTTTGATAATTAGCAAGAGTTTACATAAATATACATGGCATGAAAGTAGTTGTTTAATGAGTACAGTGATACTATTTCCCATTACATAGTAATTTCAAATGACTGAGAAAAGATGTCAACCAAGTTTAGTAAATTTTACTACGTTTCGATATACAGGGTGTCTCAGAAACAATGTGCCAGCGTTTAGCCATAGATTCTTTAGGTTAAAATAAACCGATTAAACCTAATATACCTTAGGCCGAAAGTCCTTCCTTAAGAAGTTATAGGGCCTTAAAGTTCAATTTTTTATTTTTTCTTTTTATTGTAATTTCCACAAATCTAAAGATATTTCTTTCAAATTTGGTACACATACTTACCATTATGTAGTAAAGTGGCAACAGAATTTTCATAAACCAGACTTAACTTTAAGAGGCACTTAACCTACCACTCAAATTTTATATTAGCTCTAACTTTGTTATTAGTGGAAAATTTTGCAGTTTTCTCTTATTTTCTGAAAGATAATTAAAAAGTACATAAATAAGGTACTCTTAGTTCAAACGCGTAAAGGCAACCATTTGCCTTAAAATGCTTGTGCAAGTTTTGAGTTGCCGTTAGAACGTGCAATTATCAGGTAGCCATGATCACAAAAACAATGGGTAGTGCTTGTTACTGCAAAAAAAAAACAATGCTAAGTCAATTAAATACTTTGCTGTAATAGAAATTTTATTTTTTGAATGTAAACGCAAACCGTACCTCTCATTTCAGCATTGGAGAATTCGTTATGTCGCGGCATTTTCGTAAACACAAAACAAAAATTTAAAATAAAATTTCTATGACACCAAACTACTTAATTGACTTAGCATTGTTTTTTTTTTCTGTTGTAACAAGCACTACCCATTGTTTTTGTGATCATGGCTACCTGATAATTGCACGTCCTAACGGCAACTCAAAACGTGCACAAGCATTTTAAGGCAAACGGTCACTGCTGTCACTTTATTACATAATGGTAAGTATGTGTACCAAATTTGAAAGAAATATCTTTAGATTTGTGGAAATTACAATAAAAAGAAAAAATAAAAAATTGAACTTTAAGGCCCTATAACTTCTTAAGGAAGGACTTTCGGGCTAAGGTATATTAGGTTTAATCGGTTTATTTTAACCTAAAGAATCTATGACTAAACGCTGGCCCATTGTTTCTGAGACACCCTGTATATATATATATATACACTGTGTCTATAAAGTAACCCCCCCCCCAACTAATTTTTGAACGACTTGATATTTTACCACAATATTTGGTGTGCTTTAATGGGAAATTAAATATTATTTTTTAGCCCATGATTAAATTTTCTATCGTTTAAAATGGCGGCTGGGCGCCATTTTGAATTTTTATTTTAAATAGAAGGGGGGGTCGAGTGTCACCTCATTTGAAAGGTCTTTTAATTCTGCGTCTGATCCTAGAGTTTCAGAGAAAAATATTCAGCCAGCACAAAATTACAAATGTTTGAAGATAAAGAAGTCTATTTAAAAAAGCTAAGAATTACAGCAAAAAGAAATGAACTTAAGTGTTCAAAATGTTCACAATTCACTTCTTGGCACATAAAAAGTCGGTTATGAAATTCCTGCCTTACATTTTCATAAGTTTCTGGAGTGATATTTCTGCAAAACTTCTGTAATGCGTTGCTCCAGTTCTTCAATTGTTTCTGGATTTTTTTATCAAGTAGGTAGTCCACTTTTTCATTTGTTTTTTTGCTGTTTGTTGTCATTTATAAGCTAATCTTAACTACAACTGTCAAGTGTAAATTCGGTTGGCATTTTCACTTAAAAATATCTACGTTATTGTAAATTTAGTTCATTATTTCGTCTAAAAATGCCTGTTTCTGACTTCCTCAACGGACATTTTCCTGGAAAATGGATTGGTAGGCGGGGGCCTGTGGAATGGCCGGCTCAGTCCCCAGATTTAACCCCCTTAGATTTTTTTTCTATGGGGATATCTGAAATCAAAAGTGTACAGAACCCGTCCAGAAACAATTGAAGAACTGGACAGAAGTTTGCAGAAATATCACTCCAGAAACTTATGAAAATGTAAGGCAGGAATTTCATAACCGACTTTTTATGTGCCAAGAAGTGAATTGTGAACATTTTGAACACTTAAGTTCATTTCTTTTTGCTGTAATTCTTAGTTTTTTTAAATAGACTTCTTTATCTTCAAACATTTGTAATTTTGTGCTGGCTGAATATTTTTCTTTGAAACTCTAGGATCAGACGCAGAATTAAAAGACCTTTCAAATGAGGTGTCACTCGACCCCCCTTTCTATTTAAAATAAAAATTCAAAATGGCGCCCAGCCGCCATTTTAAATGATAGAAAATTTAATCATGGGCTAAAAAATAATATTTAACTTCCCATTAAAGCACACCAAATATTGTGGTAAAATATCAAGTCGTTCAAAATTAGTTGGGGGGGGGGTTACTTTATAGACACAGTGTATATATTATATAAATATATACAGTGTGTCTCACTGTAGACTGCACCACCCCCGTATTTTGTTTATATATTATCGATTCAAAAAAATTTTCATTTTTCTGATTATACCTCTCACTAAACTGTAATTTAAGGGTATGTTACTTTCCCTTCACGGTGAAATGCTAGCCTACTACGATTTAAAATAAACAGCAAAATTGAAGAAGTCGTATTAGGGATTTTTTTACAACAAAATTTTGTTAATAAAAGTTGTTCAGAATCGTTCAAATAAGCGAAATCCAAAATTTCATTACAATCGAAAAATATTGATAATTTTTTTTCCTAAAAAATTTCAATATTTTTTGTTTGTAATGAAATTTGGGATTGAAGAAGTCGTATTAGGGATTTTTTTACAACAAAATTTTGTTAATAAAAGTTGTTCAGAATCGCCCAAATAAGCTAAATCCAAAATTTCATTACAATCAAAAAATATTGAAAAATTTTTTGATTGTAATAAAATTTTGGATTTAGCTTACTTGGGCGATTCTGAACAACTTTTATTAACAAAATTTTGTTGTAAAAAAATCCCTAATACGACTTCTTCAATTTTGCTGTTTATTTGAAATCGTAGTAGGCTAGCATTTTACCTTGAAGGGAAAGTAACATACCCTTAAATTACAGTTTAGTGAGAGATATAATCAAAAAAAAGAAATTTTTTGAATCGATAATATACAAACAAAATACGGGGGTGGTGCAGTCTACAGTGAGACACACTGTATATACAGGGAATTTTTCTTTTTAGTATACATAGCCTATGTATACTTTTAAAAGAAACGCGCCAATTTCGCCTATTGTGTAGGCAACCAACTATACAGACAAGTCAAGCATGCTGTGACCACAGCAATCAAATTAATGCAATGCTAAAAAATAAAATTAATCTTTATTTAGTGTCAAACAATTGTTAGAAAATTTAAATCAGAGGGATGCGTAATAAATTCCCATAAAATAAATACTGAAAGTAATCACGTTTTAACCGAAGAAATGAAATGAAATATTTTATACTACGTTGAATAATAATAATTAAAAAAAGTTTGTCATCGCCGGGAATTGAACTAGGATCAACTGCTTCGAAGGCAGGTATGCTGACCATTACACCATTTTGCCGCTGATGTATGTGTTTTGCACAAAAGAAATATAATGTGCACGGACCTTACGGAAACATCCTGTCGATTTTTATATTTAATAAATAAGTCATCATCTGCGTCCTATATACCTACAAGGTGAAATACTTATTTAATATGAACACTGCATCAACATAACCTTCATACTCAAATAATTCACAACTATAGTGACGTTTGTTTCTGATTTTTAGTTGTCGGTATAGTTGGTTGCATACACAATAGGCGAAATTGGCGCGTTTCTTTTAAAAGTATACATAGGCTATGTATACTAAAAAGAAAAATTCCCTGTATATATATACACACACACATACACTGCCCCAAGAAATTAACGCACCAATTATTAATGTTGCGATAAAAGAAAAGTATCTACTTCAACCAAATGCATGGAATGAATGTCTGATACAAACCTGATAGACACATGTTACTTTTGGTCTGTTTCTACATCTTTAACTTAGTTAAAAAAAAATTAATAAATTTTACATGCCCATTTACAATTTACTTGCAGTTTCATTTTACTTTAAAACGTATCAAATCGTGTAGCTCGTATCAAACAATTGCTTGTACGATCAGTCTTATTTAAAATGCAACGTGTCTCAAGAAATTTAAGTCGTGATGAGTGTGTCACAGCCCTTACTTTGTCCGAAGAAGGGTATTCTTTCAGCGATATCGCGGACAGGCTTGGGGTGAACCACACAACCATTTCCCGGGTCATCCAGCGTTTCAGAGAAACTAACGAATATGACAGGCGACCAGGGTAAGAGCGACCACGTGCTACTACCGCTGTAGAAGATCGTTTTCTTCGAATGCGTGCACTAAGACATCGCTTTACCACCACAAGAGCCCTCCAAAGACACCTTTCAGCAATACATAATGTGCAAGTTAGCATTGAAACCGTTCGTCAACGTCTTCTGGAAGGAAATCTGAGAGCCAGATTACCAGCTACTGGCCCACCGTTAACTGCAGACACAGATTGAATTTTGCTAGAAACCACTTGAATTGGGAAAATGAAGATTTGAGACGCATTTTGTTCACAGACGAATCCAGATTTTGTTTGGAGAGTTGTGATAGGCGCATTAGAGTTTTTAGACGTCCTAATGATCGATATGCTTAATGCAATTTTGCCCCCACGACTGCATTTGGTGGTGGCTCAATAATGGTGTGGGGCGGCATATCCTTCACGGTCCTCACAGGCCTACACATCTTCCCCAACGGCACTTTAAACAGTCAGAGGTACATTACGGATATCTTAAACAGTATGTTGTGCCATATGCCCCATACATCGGAGACAACTTCCAATTAATGCACGACAATGCTGGGCCCCACACAGCCAGAATTGTGCAAGAATACCTAGACGACGTCGGTATTCCTGTTATGCAATGGCCAGCCAGAAGTCCCGGCTTGAATCCGATTGAGCACCTCTGGGACATTCTCGGAAGACAAGTACGATCCCTTCAACCACCCCCTGCAGCTCTTAACGACCTAAGGAATCCATTAGTGGAAATGTGGGATAATCTTGAACAAGAGCAGTTAAGTGTGTTAATTTCAAGCATGGACGGTCGTTGTCAAGCTGTCATAACAAGTCGAGGCGGAAACGCAGCCTACTGCACCTGTAAAGTTCAAATTTTTCATTTTCGAATTTTGTTTTTTTTTTAGTTTTTGCGTTGATTGTTGTTAAATTGCGTTGATTGTTGTTAATTTGGATAACATATGGTTATTTATATGGTATGGTATGGTAATTTTAAGCTTTATCTATGATTATTGATTAAACGTACTTCATTGCATGCAATACTTTAAACAATATTGCGATTGTTAGTTGTGGTGTGTTAATTTCTTGGAGCAGTGTATATACCACATACACGATAAAAGGACCCAACCGTAAGGAACAAAATAACAATAATAACAATAATAGGAAAGAAAATCCTATTTTAACATTGATAGTCTAAAAGATGAGTCCACCCAGTTCCTGCATAATCTGCGGTACCAGTAGAAGAAAATAAAAATATCGCTTAAAATGTTGCCAACTATCAAATATATGATATTAATTTCGTATTTAGCCATGAATTCTATATAGTGAAGTTTCTGTATAGTGATATTTTTTCGGTACTTTCCAACATCTCTGTATGTGAGTTCGACTGTTTTGAAGATCTCACAAATTTTGAAAGTATTCAATATACTGTATATTTTTGTTTTGGTGCTCACCACAATAATGAAGATCTATTAAATAAGTTGAAGTTTTTGTTAAATAAATTGTAGTTTTTAAGTAATTGGAACTGGAAGACGGAAATTTCAATAAATTATTGCCGTCTCAATTTCGAAGTTATCTCTTTGGAGAGGCAGCCGTTCCTATATAGCACACATCTCAGGAGCAGGGTTCACCAGAAAATAAAGTTCTTAGTTTATTTTTATGACAACGGTTGCATCTTAAATAGATTAGTTAATTAAAAGACTGCACTGAAAACCCTAAAAATGAACTTGAGATCTTATAACCTATATTAATACGAGTTACATTAAGAAAAAATACGAAATCATTTAAATAACCAGAATATCAACTTCACCTTTCATTCTTTACTTGTACTAATATAGTACGAAGACAAATTAAGAAGTAGTTCAGAAAATACGTCCTAATAAGGCCATGGACGTAGCGAATGCCTGTAACCTGTTAAGTAGGCAGGACACGTCATAAACTACTTCCTCGCCTACTTCTTAAGCCTTGGGCTTCGAAAGGTGGGCTAAATTTCCATACTAAAAGGCACAAGTCAGACAATTTTAATCGACAGCAATTATGAATAACTCTCAGCCTACATTATGAGAACTTTTTACATCATATGTATTATGTATAGTACATATATTTGCGGAAATTACTCAGCGTCTGCGATTTCAAGAGATGTTGCCGAGTTTTCGTCTATTTACTATTACCAATTTGGCACATTAGAAAACGTAGAAACTCTTCTAGAAGGATTAATTACCGTGGGAGACTGAAATCGAAAACTCTCCTATCCGAAGAAGGAAAATACATAGAACATGAAACTAATATGATTTTTAAAAATGGAAAGTTTCTTTCAACACATTAGCTTCTTGTGGGCTAATAATAATAATGATAATAAAAAAATTGTTAAATAGTTGACAAAAGTATTATGAGTATTGCAAACATGATAGCTTTAGTTCCAACTTCTATTAACAAACACCAAGGCGGTTTAAAAAGAAATATTTCGTTTTATGGGACGATTAAGGAAGAAATTACAGCTAGCCAAATGGTTGAAGGAAAACAGTTTATGAACTAATCTAGTTTGACTGTGTGATAAATTGATAAAATAATGTTAAGCGTTATGCATTGGTTACGAGCGTAAAGCGACCCCTAGACGGTCAATATTATTGTACAATATGAAATATTGTGCAATAATATTGACCATCTACGATCATATTGAAAGGTTGTACAATATATTGAGTGAATCGAAGGGTTTGATTGTTATTGCGCAATATGGAATAAATATTCGTTCATTTTTGTCTCGACGGTCGTGAAGACAATAGCTTCGCGAATGATCAAATATGTCTACCAAAGAAAAGGAAGACAGTAGAATATTAGTTTGTTTTAGGATGAAGGTTATGCACGACGCCGGACCTTTCGCTAGAGTTGTATAGTATATTTTTTCTACGACCTGTCAACGAAAAATAGGAACTGTAGATTTTTTTAAATTTTATTTTATTTTTTTTTAAGAATCGTGGAGTTGCCGAGGGCAACTCCAAGATTCCCATCCCACCCAGCTTACCCCGGCTCAACACATTTCGTGCTATTCACAGGTCTAAATGCCCCACCCTTGAAAAACCCCATGCCCCAGACACCACAAACACCCTGGGAAAGTGCAGTGCCCAGGATTCGAACCTGAGCGACTTTGGTAGAATAACTCCAAGCCAAGCACTGTGGCCATTACTCTACCGCGGTCCCCTTAAATTTTATTGAACGTTGTTAAACACGTGTTAATAGTTATTTGTACTAAACAAAAGATATTTTAACACTAATTATAACCTAGACATATTAGTATAATATTTTAATGCCATTTTTATGTATTTGTTATTAATTTTCTTCTTCTAAATCTGCATAATCGATTTCTGTAACACTGTGATACTTAGAAGTGGACACCATTTTTAATTATTTTCACTTAAACTTAACAATATAAACTAACAATAACAACGAGTTTTTAAAATTAGTTTGACAAATTGCGCTAATTGATATTTTAACAAACGAATAGGTGCCGTGTGTGGATATGAAATTATATTCGTTCAGTTAACTAGAATTGCCTACTTATCCATTCTATGGATTATGAAGAAAACAGAAGATTAACATAGAGAAAATTTATAGTGGAATGTAGGAAAGCATATAATTCTTATCGGGCTTTGTGGAATGTGAAATCCAAGGAATATAGCAATAAAATACAAAACAATGAACAATGAGAAGATCTTAGCAAAGAGAAAGAAAAGTCGCAGAAAGTTTCGAAAATCACTTGTTTCACTCAGTCTTAGCTCTTTTAATAAATGTTAATAAGTGTACTCATTTTTTGAGTTACTCCCCATCCATTGGCGCTTTTTCTTCTTCTTCTTCTTTCGCAAGAACACAACCAGTGCAGTGGACACACAACTAGCTTCCGCGATCCTCAACACGTTGGCTCCCGAAATATCACACGTTAACTAAATTATTGGGCAAAAATATTTCACCGTCTGGGGCACCCGCCAATAATATTGCACAAAAATATTGACCGTTTAGGGGCCGCTTATGAGATGGGGTTTGAAAACAAATCCGTTTTATTATTAAAGGTCATCCATGAAAATATTATTTTGCATATTACACAGAAAGCAAGTAAAACATTTCATTTCTACGGATGCCTTTACCAATATCAATACAGGTTTTTTTAAACACCACTGATGTCGAGGACCTCCAGTTTAACGAGCCGAAACACGGGAAGTGCAAGCACTGCTACCCCAGAAAACATTTACTACACAGAATTCCTAGCTGATTTTCCATTGCCCTGTGAGGTAGTACGGCCGTTAAAAATCCGATGTTCCGGTACTGGGAATTGAACACCAGACCTCTATCCCATGATCGCATCTTTTATCAATAAAATTCTATATAACATTTCTTAGGAAATGGAAAATTATGGTTTTTGACCAGGGGGTCGCTGTAGATAATGACAGTAACGGGAATATAGACCCGAAAAGCAAATAAACGCTTTAGCTAGTTGGAGTAGGCGATCTCAGCACTATCTCTCTCAAATAAGTTACTTTTAGAGTCATATTAAAACCTCTATAGATTTATGAGATCCAATTATGGGGATGCACAAAGGCATTATTGTAGAGGTTTCAACCCAAGATCCTCCCTAGCATACTGGCCAACATCCCATTCTCCTATGGTACTTTTACACAATGATCTGAAGCAGAAGATCCCATATGTAGCCAGTGAAATCTAAAGAACTGCAACCGCGTATAACAACAAATTTAGCATAGTTAGAGAGCATAGTTTTAAAGCTAAGCGTTTTGACCATTACGCTATCGTCGACCCCAGTGTATTTTTTAAATAAATATGTTTCGCATTTGTTTATTTTTTAAACTCCAAACCGCAGTGGCGGGTCGTTAGAACGTGCCAAGGAGTCGTGGACTACCATAATAAATCAGTCTCAAGAATTATATATATATATATTTTTTTAATGTTTATTATTATTATTTTCTATTTTCAAACTGTATGGAATGTGACGTATCTTGGGTCTGGATATGTTGGAGATGTTGGCTATCACATTGGCCCAGGTGATTATGTTTACAGCCGTAGTGAATAGAATTGTAGATATCATGCCAGTTGATGTCCTGAGAATTCGGAGCCACGATGTAAGACGTTACCCAAAACCTATTCGACCTCCTATTTTTCCTTGTAATAATATTAGTTGGAGGAGGCGATAATTTTCATTGCTTTTAATATGGCCAATGTTTCGAATTTCCTAAGTTTAACTACTGTTAAGAGTTCTGCATCGTTTCCCATACGTTGCATTACCACGTCATTTGTTATGTGATGTATCAATAAGATCCTATAAGCATGCAACGGTAACACTGCAACTCAAGGCTTCTTTCTACGCGTTTACCAAGCTTTAGCACTGTATATAAGGGCAGAGAACACGTATAAGTTTAAAACTCAGTCTTATTTGGATACTTAGTGCTAGATTTCATAAGATAATTGATAACTCGGTACGATATTTGATTTCTTGTGAGTGGTCAAGTTATTGTTCAATATGAAGCCTAAGTATATAATTTTTTCGGCTATTGGAGGAGTGGGATTGTTGTTGATTGTAAAGTGTTCATTCCCGTTGTTATACCTCACTATATGTTATATCATAATCTCCATGCGGCACAATATCAATGTAACGTATGGTACAAACATGCTTCTTGCTATCACAAACGCTAATGAATTTTACCAACGCGTGTAATTTAGCGAAGTTGTACCGCTTTTCTTCAATATTTTACATGTTATTCTACAAGGAATCACTGCTGGATAAGATTTAATATCGCATGTATTTTTGAAACATCATTCCATATTGACAGATGCCGAAATGATCGGAATGCTTGAAAAAGTTCAATATTGTTAACTCTATAACTTATACTTTCAGCAAAGTTTTAATTTGACATGTAATTTCAAATACAGTGTTTATTAAATGATTCTGCAAAGAATGTAACGTGAATCGATGTTACAAAAACCAAAAAAGTAGAAAGCAGGTTTTATTTCGTTGTTTAGTTAATAGTATCAATCATCAGTTTTGTAAATAGTCTGTTTGCAAATCTCGTATTCTCATGAATGAAAATTAGTCATAGCTTTGAAAAATATGGTCTAAAGCCGTTAAAAATAAGAACGCCGGTACGCGGTTGGTTGTTATCGTAACATAATGCTCATCATTCTAGAACGAACAACACAAAGGTACGTCACATTTCTATTTTAATCTACTGCAATACTTCTCTACTTTGGCCAAAGATGCTACCCACGGGTGAGAGTCAAATTAAGTGTATTACAAATTTGAACCGGTAGAAAACGAAAATCGCGTCATAGTTTGAATGACTACCTAATCGATTCTTAGGATAGGTCGGCAGGGTCAGCGTTCTAGATTAATCTGCATGTAGGCAGATGGTGTGTCACCTTGTTAATATGTATATACACATTAAGGAATTAAAGTTAAACACAATTACCTAATTTAGTCTTAATTAAGAACGGAAAGACCTCAGTGGGTTTAGTTGATATATCAATGCAAAGAAACCGTTCAACAAAGTTACGTATTTAACCGGATGAGAAGAAGGTAATTTTAAGAAGGAATTGGTAAGGACATCCTACTGAAGTTATGAGCTTTCTCTGAGTAAGGACTGCGTTGGTTTGGCGACCCGTTTAAATCACACCGGAAGTGGCGGATAAGCGGAAATACGATAAAAACAGACAATTTTCTTTTGTGTCCTGCATTTCTGGGTTTTTCATAGGAATATTGTTTTTATTAATAAAATGTTTGCATAATTTTATTCATTATGGATAATAAATTTTAAAAACAGCTGAAAATGAAACTTGGCAGTGTTACAAAATCAAAATAAAACGAAATAATGGCGCCGTGGTACACTCGCCAAATCGAAAAACGTTAATTTAGTTGGAACAATAATATGTGCATAAGTTTTTCATGCAATTTTTTGGCAGTTACGAAATTTCCAACTCTAATTTGAGTTTTTGCAATTGATTCTTAATGATGATTGACGATGGTATTACAGAACACCTTTAAAAATATATTTAATAAAGAACCACTTGAGGTTACAATATAACCCTATATTGCAAACGCTCCGTTAAGCATTATAGGTACACTAGTTATCCAACAAACTTCAATTTATTAGATATTCAATTTGTTATGGTAGATTTTTAGGACGCATGCAGAGATCTCTGAAATCTATTTGGTTTTGCAAGGGTAGAAAGGTAAAAATAACACAATGTTCAATTGAACTTTGGACAAATAACCGTAAAATGTAGAATGTAAACATACAGGCCTTGAAGGTAACGGTCGCACTGTTCAAAGAATATCTTTAGCAGAAACTTGGCCGCACAAAATCTCATTTTATGTTTCATTATAAGCGTTTTTAGCCTTCAAGAACATACAAAATACTGCAGGTACTTCACCATTTTCTGTGCTATGGGGATTTGAGTGAAACTACTGGCCCTTAGGGATCGGTTTGCTCCTACATTTAAGATTAAAGGAATATCCTATTTTACGTAAATATATTTTTTTCATACATTATACTCAACTAAAATGTTCGACCATGATCACCTGAAAAGTTCTCGAATTAATTATAAATGGCATTAGAAGTTGTGAAACTAATAATATAATGAACTGTTTCAAATTTCACACAAACAGCTGTAAAATATCAAGTCAGTATGTCCAGTAGTTGTTTGTATATAGAATAAAAGTATTTGGGTGTTTATTTAAAACTGGGAAAACAGAATATATCTAATTCTCTGTTAAAAGATATTCATAACCATATAAAAAATACTATAGGAGAGCTTTTAATTATCGATTACAGCTAAGAAGAGTACTGAATTTCAATGTAGGCGTGGAAGTCTTGAAAACGGTTTTCACAATGGACGCCGAAAACGTGTAACATCATCACAAATTAACGAAAAATTTTATAATGTCGCTTTCGAAGAATCCCGATTAAAGGTTTTTGAAATTGCTAAAGCTATAATCTTTTCAGATGAACGTGCGTTTCATATCTTAACTGAAGAAGTAGATGGGGAAAACATTCAAGATTTTTAGGAGGTTTCAAGAAAAACACAACTGAGTTCGTTGTCGATTTGGTACTATAAATGAATACTAGAATCCCCCTTTATACTCTATACAGTATACCGCATCAACAAAATAAGAACCAAAACAATGGAAACATCAAGATTCTGTACTGTCTGTGTAGTTTATAGGAAATTTTATGAAATAAATGGATGGATGGGGGATGCTAATAAGATTCTGCTGATAAATGATTTTGAGTAGAGTAATAGGAGCGTACCAATCAAGTTAACCAATTGAAAAACATAAATGTGAAATAGCCCAGGTGTAGGAAATGAAAAAGTCACCTTTCATTTAGGCAATGAACGTTCCCATACCAGTGTCGTTTCCATCGCAAAGCGCAACGAATATGAAGTACGATTTGCTACCAAACTCGCCATATTCAGCTTCGCCTGCCTACCGTATACCTATTTCCACAACTGAAAACATTTCTAAGGGAAAATAGATTTTCGTCAATTGAAGAAAATACAGAAGCAGTTGATGAATATTTTGAAGACCTGGAGAAATCGGAGTTTTATGATGGTATAATGGCTTTCGAGTATAATTGGTCCAGATACATTTGTGATTAGGAAGATTATACTGAAAAATAGAAATTATTTCAAATTGATATTAACCTTTTTTCTATTTCAGAAAGAGAACACTTAAATGGATCTGCTTTCATTATTCTTCCTCTTAAGGTACCATCTTCGTCAACGAAGGCGTACAATTATTGTATGTAATATGTGATATTTATTACCATATATATGTTTGATATATACGAGGGGGTATTGATAACTAGTTAGCCTGGAAAGTTTCTAGTAAATAAAAGTGAATATGGTTGTTATGGTTACAACTATGACGCTTTATAAATAAGTTGTCAAAGTTTGACATGCATACGTTGAACATTGAACAGCATGTCTGAGAAAATGATAGAATTTGAAAAAATCGAGTTTCGGTCAGTTATTAAGTATTTATTTTTGAAACGGTTATCGGCAAAGAAATGTTTGCTGATATGATAGAAACCTTAGGTGATAAGTGTCCTTCATACGCCACTATTAAAAACTGGGTTGCGAAATATAAAAGAGGAAGACCAGATGTGAAAGATGAGCACTGCCCTGGAAAACCAATTTCTGTGACCACTCCGGAAAACACTGCTTCTGTCCATGATATGATTTTAGGAAACCGACGTACTGGGATTAAGAATATTTCAGAAGCATTGCACATTTCCTATAAACGTGTGTGCCACATCATTCATCACGACTTGGGTATGAGGAAGCTTTCGGCCAAATGGATTCCAAGATGCTTGAACGTTGACCAGAAACGCGTTCGATTAACAACGTTAAAGGAAATCTGCCGCCATTTTGCAGAAGATTCCTCAAAACTTTTTGGATCGGCTTGTTACTATGGACGAAACGTGGACCATCACTATGACCCAGAGACTACAGAGCAATCCAAACAGCGGCAGCATGTTGGTTCTCCACGACCCAAAAAATTCCGTGTCAAAAATCGGCTGGCAAGATTCTTGCTTCAGTTTTCTGGGACAAAGATAGGATAATTCTGATAGATTATATGGAATGGAGTAGAACTACGACGGGAGCATATTATACTGAGTTGCTAACTAAATTATGAAAGAAAATTGTGGAAAAACGCCGCGGCAAACTTGCCAGAGGTGTGTTCTTTTTGCAAGACAACGCTCCTGTTCACAAGTCGTTGATTGCACTGCAAGAAATTGATGAAATTGATTTTGAATTGGTTGACCACCCGCCCTATTCTCTGGCTTTAGCACCGTCAGACTATTATTTGTTCCCAAAACTCAAAAAACATTTGGAAGGTAAAAGATTTTCGACAAATGACAAAGCCATATGTGGATTGAGGAGTGATTTCCAGATCAAAACAAGATTTTTTTAAAATGGCTTAGAATTACTTTAACAACGTTCTGCTAAATATATAAGTCTTAAAGGAGATTTTGTTGAACAAACAAAATTTTGTTTTGAAATATTGTGGCGTTTTATATAGTAGGCTAAGTACTAATCAATACCCTCTCGTATAACTCTATACAGCACCTCCATTTTGCTAGATATGCTGGAATAATTATTTTGATTTATTTTAATATACAGGGCCGTAACAACCAAATTGCGATTTTTAATTGAATACCATTGGAATTGCAAATAAACAGCTGAAAGGTATTAAGTATATTCTATAGGTTCTTATTCTTTAATTTTTCTGCATCTCACCACGTTTCGTAACAATTTCGTAATTGTGACTCACAGTTTCGTTATTGATCGAAATTCTCTTTTGAGGTCACGCACGTATCCAGTGCAGAATAAGTGGGTTGCACGGCAATAATAATGTATCCCTTACACAAGGGAACATGTTCGTTAACCTGAATGTCTAGTATTATCTTTCAAAAAAAATGGAATGGCTTATTTATTCCTTGCAGTATTTGAAGTATACTAAAGTCACCGATCCTTGGCTACGCTTTCTACACACGGTATTATTAGTTTTTCAGTTTTATACATGGAACGCACTGTATATGATTACACTAAGAACTTCTCAGATCATATTTATAGTAGCAACTTAATACAATGTTAAACGGTTATTGTATTATTTATAAAACAAAACTTTCTTATTGGTTGTAACTTAACGTTTTCTCATAATTTTCTACTTACGAAAATAGCAACAATCACATTTAGATCTCTACGGCTAGATAATTCTTATTTTAATATCCCATCAACGCCGATGTGATAACAGCATATGTTTCATTAAAAAACGTAAGCTTAGGTTTGCCATGTTTATGTGTAATAGTATTTATGCAATAATTTTTAACACTATATATGAAACAATGCAACGTTTTTAGTCAGTCTTAAAGAAAACGGCGTTAATTATATGGTTCTGAAAATTAATTACCAATGGCTAACACTGTATACATGTATACAATAGGAAAATATTTTGTAGAATATTTGACAGAAAATCAGGAGACCTTAATTTTCAACACCTTTAATAAAAACACAAATGTTTTCCAAATATAATATTATGAAACCAGGATGTCCACGTATTAATTTGCTTTCCGCTATTTTTTCCTCCTATCTGCGAATTGAATTATTTACTTCCGCTTTAGTACAGTGAAATGAAATCCTAACGTAATTGAATAATGGATTATTGCATTTATTCTTTCGTATGGCCATGGTGGAAGCTGGTGCCAGAGTTTTTAGGCCGCGCTAGCGCCTCTAACTGACAACCAGTAGTGGTAGCCGACACCGACGGCTTTGACGTGCCCTCCGTAGCACAAGCCACTCACTCTATTAGTGGTATCAACAGCGTTTGACTATGCAACCGACTAATAACGGATTGGACTTCCATAATAGTACATTATAATACAAATGTATAAGCAAGCCTTCAAAGCACGTGCGATGGGTTTAAAAGCACGAGGCGAAGCCGAGTGCCTTTTAACGGAGCAGTGCTTTAACAGCTCTTATACACGTGTATTATACGCTATTTTTTATTATATCTGCACTACAATCTGAAAGTTATAACAAAAAAAGGAATTTGAATCCCTCTTTTCGAAGTAATTTTCAATCAATCTGTGTCATTAATAGTTGATATAGAAACTGTTAGCAATTGTTGTTGTTTCGTTGCTATGTACATGTATTTATTATAATTTTGTTGATTTGTGCACATCAAGGGTTAATATCTTGAACAGCTCGATCTCCGGACTTAACACTTTTAGATTATTGAATATCACGTTACGCTAAAAACGACTAAACCAAGAATTCAATATAGCTGATGAATTGAAAAGAGTTGTGGTTAGAACACGTCAAAGGATAAGAAGAACCAGATTAACAAGAGTATGGTATTCTGTAGTACATAGAGCACAGTTAGTAAACCGTGCTTTATAAATTCGGTTTTTGGAAGTGGCTGTAACTTTTATTTTGGCAAATAAGTATGTACGAGGTGTGTTCAATTGAAATTCATCTTGACTTTATAAAGCAACAATTTAATTACAAATAATTATCACAGTTAAGGCACCCTTCCCACTGTTTTACTAACCGACGTTTACCCCCGCGCATAGAATTCTTGTGGCTGCTGATTGAAGAAGTCTTCCACAGCTATCTGTACTTCTGCGTCAGACTCAAAATGCCCACCTTTTAACGCCTTTGTCATCGGTCCAAAAATATGGAAATCGCAAGGCGATAGATCCGGGTTATAGGGTGGATGCTCTAAAACCCTCCATTTCTTTCGTTGAAGATTTACTTTTAACACGTTAGCAACATGAGACCTAGCATTGTCGTACAGCAAACTGGCAGCACGCGTAAGATTCTGTCTTATTGCTTGATGAAGCTTATTCAAAGTTTCATTGCACATATTCGCATTGACATTTATCCAGGTTTCTTAGACTCTATCAACAAGGGCCCTTCGTGGTCGAAAAAAAAATGTTAACATCATCTTGCCTGCAGAAAGTTGTGCTTTAAACTTCTTCGGTGGTGGTGAACTTGAATGTTTCCACTGTATCGACGATAACTTACTGGATGGTTCGTAGTAATGGCACCAAGTTTCGTCACCAGCAACTATTGAGAGAAGAAAGTCATCACCATTTTGCCTATAGTCTGTGAGATGTTGCAGAGATAAACCTCTTCGCAAGTATTTTTGTTCATTAGACAACAGACGAAGAATCCATTGCGAACAAACTTTACTGTAATCCAGATTACGAACAATATTATGTGAAATTCGAAGATTTTCTTTAATAAGGCCTTCCACACGCCATACATGCCATATTGTATTCTGTTAATGCAGTACACAGTGTAGCTGGTCGCGGCTCCTCCATAGTCCCCTCTTTTCCATTATTAAATTCTCGGCACCATTCCTTCACAGTTAGGTACGCAATACCTACTTGCATTTCCATACACTGCTTGTAGTCGCGTACGAATCTGGAATGGCTGTACACCCTCAGAGTATAAAAATTGTAGGACCGCACGCTGATCAAACTTGGACGAATTATCAACAAACGCCATTTCAAAAGTTCAAAAGTTTTAAAAGTCAGAATCAAATTCAAACGCCAGAAACTTATTAACGTGTTGCTTACAAACACTAGTAACATTCACCGTCATTTGAATTATTGTATTTGTTTTCAAGGATCAAAGATCAAAGACGGGTTTCAGTTGAACAAGCCTCGTATATCAAACCTGATATTATTAAATGCTTAAAATATAAATTCTAAAATGAAATGGAGGAAAGGATTTGATTTTAATGTATTTTGTTTGCCAGGACAATAATACTTAATCAGCTTATGCCTGTTAGCTGTTTGTGAACCCATACAAACTAACGCTTCGCAAGACATTGCAGCTTGCATCTTTAGAGTGAATAGAACACTGGCAAACAAAATACATTAAGATCAAATCTTTGTCCGCCCCAAGGTTTGAATAATCTAAGCACACGGCCCTGTTTAGGCAGGCAGGGCCTACGAACAACTATTGCTCAAACTTCTAGAGCAAATGCTTGTAAAGGCAGACAAACTATAGGTAGGGCCTTACCTGATAATGCTGGGTGTAGTTCCCAAATGGCGACGCGGTCTAAGCCGAAAGTAATTTGTAATATTTATTTTATTTGTTAATACCAAACCAATTTTTTTTTGGTAGCGCCTACACATAGGGGGCAATGCCTATTACAATTTGTTTAAAAATAAATTTTGGAATATTTCAAATGAGCGAGATATTAAGTTAATTGGTCTTACACTCACTCAGTATACCAAAGTCCAAAAGGTATTATTGTGTTGTGATGTTTTTTATAATTGGGGGATGCTTTATTTTCGTGTACACATATGTATATCGAGTGCTTATATAATGAAAAAATAATAAAATTTTTCTTGGAGTAAATTTTTTTAAATCTGTAAATACTGTTTTATTGGGGCGTTCAATATAATTTTGAACAAAGGCGCCACTCTCTCAATGGGTTACATTGGCTACATATTTGTTTATTAAATCGAAAAACTTCATTACTAAAATTAGCAATAGTGCACATTTAATTTAAAACAGCTTGTGTATTCCAAAATCAAATTTCCTTTATTTATGTTAATATACGAAGAACAAGAGGAAGTTGGTCCTGATTACGTTAACACGATGCTGTATCTGGAAAAAAACTTCGACATAGCATTAATTTGTTAAAAGTTTTTAATCTTCTTATCAAGGCTTTTTTAAACAAATTTTCCTGTATCAAAGCCAAAGGATACAATGTATATAACTACATATATATTCCTTTTACGATCAAAGATAAACATTTTCAAACCATTCATTTTATTATTTTAAAAATTGAAAGGATATTTTCTATAAGGCAATTATTCATTCAGTGTTGGTATAAAAATATAATTGGCGGTTTTGTAATTAACTACGGTAGATGGTAATAACACCCGTTTATGTTGAATTTATTTTAATCTTCTGCAATGGGGATAAAAAAATATTTCTTTGGTTTATATTTGAAACGATTTTGCTACTGTTATGACAATGTTAAACGACATACGTATGCAAAGAATTTCAGATAAATGTGTGGGTTGCGAACAAGAAACGTTCTGGAATTTTTTTACAACAATTACATTGCCTGCACATTACTAACACCGTCCATGAGAGGTGTTACGGTTGCGCAAGTCTGGCCCCCACGAGTATATTCTATATTTAAAACGGAACCCCAGCTAGAAGAGCGAGACTAGTCACAAGCGGCTGAGCGATTAGTGAAGAAGTAATAGAGGTGTATCAAATCTACGTTTACATTCAAGTTTAGTGTTTTGTGTTGTGAAGTGCAATACGATCGCCATGGCAGAAAATCGCAATATTCCCATTAAAATGGGCGATTTCAGCGTGATCGACAGTGAATTCGTTGGCATTCGGGAGAGATTCGATGCTGAAATGAGAAAAATGGAAGAGGAAATGAGTAAATTCAGGTCAGAATTGATGAGCAGGGAAGCCAACAACTTCTTCAAATCTACAACCAGGTAATGATTTGAACTGCTTCTTTACGGTAGTAGTCTCTTTAGCTGAGTTGAATGAGTTTCAGTATTTTCTTTATAATTGACTAATTTCGTTACTGTGCAAGTTTATTTTAAATTTTCTTATCTATTCCAAATAATAACACGATGGAATGCTTTATTTAATAATCAGTATGAAAGATGCATAAACATACCTAATACCAATATATGCCACGGCCGTAAATAAAAGCATTTATAATATTTGTTGGACTAAGTATGCAACAATTATATATTAACAATGCAAATACAACTACACATAGTTATCTGCAGTCTAGTAGAATGTACACAGGTCGATTCTCGGGCATAATAGCGTGTTTGAGCAGTGGCGTATCTACAAATTTTCTCCTTTGTCTCCTAGAAAAGTAATAGAAAAGGCACCCTCTCCGTTCAGTTTGCCAAACTATAAACTCATTAAAATCTATATTAATTTGTAGGTACAAACATTTATTTGATTAACAAAAGAGTATTTTAAAATAACTGAAATGAACATTACAGTTTAAAAGATAAAACGTTATGTTACGTGCTCTTCAGCACTCCTACCCGCGTTTATAGTATTTACGCCACTGGTCGGGGTCACATTGAATAAAAATATCGATCAAAAGTACTTTTATTTTCTTTATCTATATTTTAAACAGCACCCAGATCAACAAGTAAAAAATTTAATAAAGTTGTATTTCCACTCTACCGCACACGAGCAATCAATTTAAGAATTTGAGTATGGTCAAAAACAATGCCGGCCTCGGTGGTCTAGTGGTTAGCGCATTTGCCTTTAGATCCGAGGGACGCGGGATCGAACCTGGCCAAGGTTGGCAAGATTTTTCTAGCGGGGAAAAATCTGAAAATGCGCCTTCTGTCGGATAAGTAGTAAAGCCGTAGGTCCCGTGTCACTGTGATGTGTGACACGTTAAAAATCACTACTGGAATTGGAATTACCTCAAAATTCTTAGTTAAGGTGTACAATGGGCCATATGGCCTAAGTGCATAGAGATGCTTGGAAAACCGCGTCCTAGATCTCGCTCTTTCAAAGCAAGCAATGGTCAAAAACGGATCGCATTGATGCATCTTTGAAACTGGCCATTCTATAAGGAATAGAACGGGCATATTTTTTTAAAGATTTTTATCAAAATGAACCGTACATTTGGTGTTATTGATAAACCACCCTGTAAAGTCATAATATGCTATAGCCAAATGAGAAATATTTATATGAATATGAATTTTATTATTGCTTATAGCAACACTACTATCAAATAATTGATTACGTTGTCGTAAAAATTAAATACAGATTTTATGTGAGCATTTTTCGAATTCCAATACTTTTTACGTATTACTATTTATTTTCATAACTAATAGTAGCACATCCTGAAAGAATCTGCCAGCAGTGAATAAAAAATATGAATGGAATGTTAAGCAAAACTTCAGTTATTTCTGTACTGCAACTTCATTTTCTGTTGCTGTTATATACATAGATCATTTTGTGATTTTACCACTTCCAGTTCTTTCATTAATAATTGTAAAACGTACTTTACTGAATATTTCAGTTTGCGTGTGATAGTTTTACTTTCATTATACGCGTGCTTGTTTCTGTGCATTTTTAAAATGTTATTTGATACAGAAAGGGGCTGCAAGAATGAGTGCATTTACCCCAGTTTTTATGAAAAGGTGCATTACATTATTAATTCCTGTCTGTATTGACATGGCTGTTGCCATAGAAACATTGGCCTAAAACAATGTCTGCACGTAAAGTTTTTCTTACTCATGGCGTGTTTGATCTTTTTAGAACTTACATTTCAGTTTGACTATTATAAAACTCCATTAACGTTAAATTCAATATACATTTTAGACCATTTTTCCTCATTTAAATGCTAATAATATTTAGCTTCTTACAGTTTACTTTTTTCCTCACTTGTGTTTATTTTTACCATTTTCCACGTGATTTGACCTACCACAGTTGTGATATGGCAGGTTTCTGCTATGTATGTTCAAGTATATTTAGAAAACGTAAATAAACAAATGGAAGCTATGCTATACAATGAATTATAAAATGTTTAATGAAGATAGCAATTGAGGTCCGCCACATAACTGTAGATTATAAAAGAGAATTCGTTCCCAAGATGATTGAGAATCGTTGTGACATTTAGGGTAAAACTTGGAATCTATTTTATCGTGTTTGAATATAGAATATAATTTCAATAAACTACAAATATGGAATAATAATTAGATTGGTTTAAATACTTAAAAATTAGAACATTGGTAAGCTCGTTTCCTGTACCATAACTTGACCCTGAGTAATTTGTTTTTCAGAAGACATACAATGTTGCTATGACTGTGCGCATCTAGGACATAGTGCAACTTATTGCTTTACACTAGTGATGAGCAATACACGGTCCGCGGCCGCATGCAGTCCTCTCAGGTTCTTTATGCACCCTGCGGTGGTCTTTTCTGATAGGCAAAAAATATACAGAGTTAAATTATAACTGCCACCATCTCTGCTGGAGCCGGCCGGAACCGACTTAATCATAAAAAGTTTGTTAATTATTGTTACATTACAATTAAAAATCTATTTGAGAACTGTTGATTATTAGCTAGATTGATTTTTGTATGTTAAAAACGAATCTAAAAAAAAAATTGAAAACAAATATTTTTTTATCTGTTTGGTTATCTATTTGGCACAGGGAAAAAGAGATAGTTCTTCACTGTTTTACAGTATTCACTATTCAATTTAAATCTACTAAAACTAAAATGTTGGTTGTGTTCCCTACATTGCATTGAATGCGTGTAATGTACATACCAACATACATGGAATGGCTAGTTCAACAAACCCATTGTTAAAGGGAATTTCTGAGAAATGTATCCACTCTTTGGTCACGGTGACAGAGTAGGTACAGGAAGTTAATGGAATAAGCAAATCCACTGCAATAAAAATGATATATTCGTTACGGTAGGATAATTATTACACTGAACTGTGAACTTCCAATTTGGCTTTTTAAACTGTGTTACTGAAGCAAAGCTTACAAGAAAATTTTAAATTCAAAATAGAAAATTTAGAACTGCACTTCAACCTGGTTGCGGATTTAGGATATATTTATGCTAGCCCTCAAAATTTGGGACTTTAACGTGCGCTTTTCAATTTGTTTTTTAAGATTTAAAGAAAAATGTTCATCTATTCTTCAAATTATTGCAATAATCTATGTTCAATGTTGTACAAGTTATTTTTTTTTTCTTCATACAAAATTATTTAGAAAGGTATTGATTCTAAATGATTGCAATTTTTCTGTTACGTATATTAATAACAATGATAGTATCGATCGTTTTTATGCACACCTTAATTGGTGTTATGCTATGTCTAATCTGTTTAATCTACACATAAAATGCATTTAGATATCAAGTTCGATTAAAAATGAAATCGTAAATGCTTTATACTGTTAACAACTATTGTTTGGCATCGCGTATGCCACATAGGTCTACTATTTAAAGACATGACTCATCTGAAAAGATTCGTTGATATTCTCAAACTTCTGTCTAGTCATAACTTCAAATCCTTTGGGTTCAAGGGCATTGTCCAGTAATTTTTGATATAAATATCAGAGAGGTGGACGTCGTCTTCTCTATCTGCTTAGCAAAACATCATGCGATTTTTAAATTAATCTTTTGGAAAAGAAAAAATAATTCATTTATACATCTGTACTGTATTAACTGTAGGTTTAAATATGATGATACGGCTATTTATAGAATACGAGATGATCAATTAATATTTGCAAAATATGTACTAATTCAATAGAATAATGTATATAAGAGCTTGTTGCCAATATTCAAGAGAAAACGTCAAAACATGTGACAATTAATATAGAGCTTGTGGATTTGAAAGGGTAGTAAGAATTTTTTTTTCTTTTGGAGAATACGTTTGACCTAATCGTTTTTGGCCAGCGGTCCCTTTTTAATCTACAATTTATTTTTAGATTTTATAACAACATAGTAGGAAGCATTTTTGTTTATTTGTATCGTGTGGGTGGATTCCGGGACTCTTAGAAAAGGCCTCATGCATGGATGTTGAGAAGTACTGCTTTTGAATTGAACGCAATAAAATTTGTGCCGAAGTAAAGGCACCATACGATTACTTCTATACAATTTAAAAAATCCGTATATGTATTAAATATTACTTCAGTCCTATGGTATTTATAATTATGGTTTCATAACCCTCATCATTGCGGTTTTAAACAATCTAACTAAAATACTGGTCACTTCGAACTTTAGTCACTTTAGTTTATGTAATCTTTACCGATGCGCAAATGTACCTCGCCATTTTTCATTATTTACTTTATTCCGTCATGCATTAACAGAGTGAAGGTCGTAGATGCAGTAAACAATTTCATTATATAACCCGACTGGTGCTGTACTCGTTTGTTTACATTTCTTGTTGAAAATAATTTTCAAACTTTCGGTTTTTATATAGCACAAAAAATATATATCTATGGCCCGGTATTTTAATGTTTTATATAGTTTATTTGCCAGCTAATTTCCATAGGTATCGGCATTATTGTAATGCTAAAAATTATTTGGGGGTTAAATAACTGTATTAAGTGTTTTGAACATTCATTTTCCAGTGCATGTTCGTTGCCTACACTCAATTTTAGTATGACACTATTAAGAACAACTTTGAAATATTGGTGCTAAATCATAAAAATATTATTAGGCATTTATTCTCCTTTGTCAATATTATTTGAAACTATACATAATCAATTATTTTCTTGCATTAAATGGTTTATATAATAAATATTCAGGGATTCAATTATTTTATAAATGTGTGTTAAATAGTCGAAGTTCAGTAATGAAAAAAAAAAACGGAAGTACATATAGCGGATGTCTACATTTAAGACAAAATACCCCCATTCACATTTACTGTTTCGGATGTACCTATACTGCAAAAGGTAATAGTATTTTTGAATATTCTAAAGACATGGGTATGCTTACGTAATGGGGGACCTTTCAGAGAAATCCAGACAACTTTTGGCCACTTCTCTTGTGGCGCCTAGCAACAGAAAGTATGTGGAGGTCATTTTTAACAGTTTTGATATGCGATGGCATTAGATTGCAGGGTTATCCATTTTCACTTGATATGTACCTACAGAAATTTTTTATTTATGATTGCAACATTTTTATCTTACTAGGTTACAGCACAGCTAACAATTATCTCATTATACAGAAATCTGAGAAAAAAAGCTAGATATGGGCGGTGTACCTAATTGTAGTTCGTTTGCATTTCCGATGTACAAAAATGGTTACATTTATAAAAAAAAATACAAGTAGAAGTGTTTACAACATATTGTAAGGTTAAAGAGAATGAACCTGTTTTTGATAGCCCCTATAAATAATTTTATACCTACAGTTCCCGCATTTAATGACTATTTTGAAATGGAAAAACTATTTCTCAGTATACTTGATGAATATGTAAAACGGACTCGTATTTAATTGGATTTTCCACTAAACAAGTTTGTGGAATTACGCGGCACTTGAACGTTGCATTTGCATTTGACTTCGAATCATCCACTATAATAATATATGCATGTATAACATTCTTAACGCAAAATATGTTGATAAATGCGTGCCAGATTTTTAGTTTGTTTTTATGTCAGGATATATTTCTGCATATAAATTCATATCCTTCCAAAGTGCGTGGGAACAGTTAGATTTTAAGCTATGTTGCTATTTTAGTTCTATCGCCGAACTGATCACATTTTTCAGTAGGTGTTAAAATGATGTTGCCAATTATCGCGCAAATGAGTCTTTACTAAATTTTAGAACGCTTCGTCAATATCTTGACAACAACCGTTTTAGTTGTTTTTCCGTAACATGTTGTACTATGTACGTGACTCAAACATACTTATTGGGAATGGTGGGTTTGGCATCGAGTTAATTCTGTGGGTGTCAACGTAGATGATGCTAGAACAAATAGTTAATGAGCCGTATATCGAATCCCCAGTCAACACAAAATACATTAACACAGATGAGATGTTAAATAAAATGCATGTATATTTGGCACATTATTGCCAGAATGCGGCAATGCGAGTAAAATG
Organism: Limonius californicus; assembly: GCA_014611495.1. Classification (NCBI taxonomy): domain Eukaryota; kingdom Metazoa; phylum Arthropoda; class Insecta; order Coleoptera; family Elateridae; genus Limonius; species Limonius californicus. Next base: position 38,668 of record JABXWE010007567.1, read on the forward strand.
TTAAAATTAACTACAACGAATTCTACTAGAACATTTCCGACACGAGAAAATGAATTAGTATTGCTATGAATAGTTAATCCAATCTTAGTTCAGAATCGGAATCGATTCTTTCGTCAAGGTTATTAGAGTAGCATTCCAGTTCCAGAATCACTGACTTCTGTTGAAATTTTAAGAATCAAACATTGTTTCGTACTATAAAATTAACGAATCATATTTAAATTTATCAATAATGAATTGAAGCAATTGCCGTCTGTTGTAAACCTGCAAATATGGTTCTTCTGCTAGCCTCCTTCAACCCAGTTATGGATGTAGGCCTCTCCAATTTTTTCAAAAACATTATTACTAGGATTCACGATATTTGCGTTAGAAGATCGGATTTCGATTTGAGATTCTAAAATCGGATTTGGATTCCCAATTCGCAAAAGTATTCCCGATTCTATTTGTTTGATAATCGGAACTAATACTTGCAGATTCCTTTCAGAATCAAGAATAAGTTTTTAAAAAATGCTGACTCTGCAGTCTTGACTATCCTAATAATTATTTTGGCGTATTTAACTGTTAAATACATGGAAATTGTATATTATACGAAGGTGCATTTTAGATTTTATTAAATTCTCTACCGAAACGACAATAAGAGTGTAACGTAGGTTAGAAATTAGTATAATACGAGTTTTCATATAATTGTATGGCTTTACAATTGTTAAAAATATTTAGTAATTTCATAAAATTGATTATATTTGCATATTATTATTGAATAATAATGCAATGTTGTAGAAATTTTTTTAAATTGTAGATACGATTTGTAGATATTGGAATTGAAAATTTTAATGAATGTAGGTACATGGATATGGACATATGAGTACTATTGCTATGTTGCTTGGTCGTACTTCATTGAACTTGCATTACAAACACTATAAAGATAAGTCTCGTTGAACTTCTAGTTGTTATTCCACACATACAATGTATTCTGCTTCCCCTAATATATATCATAACAATTTTAGTATCTTCAGTATTCACGATATCATTTATGATGCTATAAATTTCATAATTCTCATTTTTCGTACATCTACCTTAAAAGAAGTATCAAATAAGTTACGGAAGCGCGACTTGTGTGACGAAATTAATAATGAAAAGGAAACAAATTAGTCACCGCATTACAATTTTAACACGGTAAAAAATGCGAAAATGTTTTATATGCCTATAGGCGTAAACAGAAGTTGGCATGATAACCAAATTAAGCGACGATATCCAAAATAATAGGTGTGTTGTATACCTAAGAGCATTGAAATCTTCGATTCCCGTTGAATCGTGTAAATTACAATCGGCGCCTGACAACTGTGTCCATTTAAAGAGTGCATACGTAACTCGTGATGATGTCATGGTCCGTAAATAGAATGGCTGTTGCTGTTGTACAAGTACAAGCAACAATCGGAGGCTGATGGCTTGCATGTGGTAGGAGTGGCTGTTGGTATTACATATGTTGATTCATCTCGTCCCTTTTGTCTTGTAGTTTGCATCACCAGACAAAATTAGAATATTTAAGGCATCTTACAGTGCAGTCAAAACAGGATATTTTTGTAGTAAATTAACTTTAACTGAAATGTTTACTTGTTAAAAATAATATGCGTATGCTTGTACTATTGAAATGTGCCGTTGCGAAAGGTATCTTATTACCATGCATTCTAGAAAGTTGGCAGCATACTGGAATGCAACTGGCGGCGTTTATAAATATAGCACCTAGAACTTCGGGCTGCTAGAGAAATTATTTAAAGTTTTTTATTATTTATGCCAGAAATCTGTACATTATGTACTTGCTAACACTAAATTCGTTCTTAAAACTGCAAAATTACACTTCTTGCAATCAGGTGTGAATTGCTTTCTCTTTTACGAGTTTTAATATTGCCGATAACTATGCTGTACATGTGTGCTTTCAAGTATGTTGGTTGGTGGTGGTTCTAATGTATATGTAAAATTTCATGTCTTTTTTGTAGTATATTTGCTGCGTTTGTAACAATAACCTAACAATGCCTTTTAACTTTGCATGTCTTACGAGTATGAAAAGGTTTCTGGAGGAAACAAGACTAAATCTAGCAGGTTTGTATATTTAACAACCACTGACCTGACTCTCTTTGCATTCTTTAACACTGAGCCATTTTTTATAATTAGATTACCATGATATTTTGGCAAATATTCAAAATGTTGTTTTGATTCATGAACATTGATGGATGCAATTGATAAATGATAAATTTGAGTATTGCAATGCTATTCGATTGCTTCTTAAAATTCCATACTGTTTGTGTTTTTCCTGTAGCTATTATGTATCTTGGCCAATGCCATTCAGATTGCTTTGAAAATAGGCGTTGGGTATTTTTGATTTGTAAATATTTATGTACAGTAGAGGACTCTTTAAATGATTGTATTGCATCCAATTTTTACATCCTAACTTACATTATCTAGTACTTCCTAATTTTCTTTCATTCTCCAGATCCTACAAAATAAAAATGAAAAATACTGAATTTCATTTTTATCACTTTCTTCATTTATTTGTTTTATGTAGTGATCACATTTGTAGTATCAACTTGTAAATCTTTAAGAGCGTTTATTGTAATTATTTCATTATTACTTGTAGCAGTACAACTACACAGTCATCACACAACACAAGCGGTGGTGACCTTACTGCAAGGCCAGGTGAAGTCAGAACATGGTTAGATGACTTGAATTCACCCCTCATCCAAGGGGATGGAGACTCCAAATGCCTTAAATTGAGATTCGATGTTAGCCAGTATGCTCCAGAGGAAATTGTTGTTAAAACTGTTGACAACAAATTGTTGGTATGTTTCACTGATGTCGTTTTTAGTTTTATATTAAGGCTTTTTAAAAGTTACTGTGCTTATTGAGAAGTTTGGCAAAATTTTTTTATACTCTAAATTTTCTATGCAGGTTCATGCAAAACACGAAGAAAAGACCGACACTAAATCAGTGTACAGGGAGTACAATCGGGAATTTTTGTTGCCCAAAGGAACAAATCCTGAATGCATCAAGAGTTCTTTGAGCAAAGATGGTGTATTAACAGTTGAGGCTCCATTACCAGCAATTGCTCATGGTGAAAAATTAATTCCAATTCAACACTAAATCAAAAGAGAAAAAGGAACGCCTTCTCTATACCTTTCCACCTGCTTTCAAAATTTAAATTTTTCTGTTATTGCAGTGTAATTTGTTTCATTCTATTGTTATTATTATATTATTACCGTTAGCTAGCTGATATTAAATTTTATGTGTACAATTTCACAATAAAACTGTGCTAATAAAAATTCAAGTTGTGGAAATTGTGATAGTGCAATGCTTGGTACTAAATTTATTATATGTTTAGAAACAGCTTGTACGTCACGGTAGTTGATAAGCAGAAAATGAATTTTTTGTAATTTATTTATAAACAATAAAGGATATTTAAGTACTAAACTTTATTTTGTACATAGAAAATTTAAGTTTTACAACATATTTAATACAAAGCTGTAAATTTTATACATGAATATGGTATTCTACATATTAATGGCACTTATTTTGCTAATGAACTTTGAAATGTATAATTTATTGCAATCTACCAATGGTTTCTTACTTTACCAGCTGTGAATGCAACGAGGGATATGCTGCTGAAATATGCAAACCATTTTATCCATCTTGGAGAGGGTTTTTTAGTATTTTTAGTTATTAAATCGACTGGCCGATTGCTAGAATCCCACTGTAGAAAAAAATATTTCATTTAAAAATGCAAAAAATTAGGAATATACAAATCCTACATTTTGAGTTAATGATTGCAGTGTGGTAGCAGTTTTCTTCAGTTTGGCTATTCTGTTTTTTATGATCATAATGTGAAAAGGTTCTTTATTTTCATTGTCAATAATAGAATAGGAAATGTATCTGATACTTGCTTCCATTGATATTAATTGTCTTATAGCAGATACTAATGCTTCTGCTACATTGACTGTACTAAAAAGACTGTGTATGAGCAACAGGTATAACACAACATGGATAGTTACCTATAAATAGAATTTTTAGTAACTATGGGTATTGAGCTTTGTTTATAAAGGTGTTTGTGGTATTTATGTAAGCCTGTTAAGATTCTGTTCCTCTGATAAGGTACTGCTACTCCTAATTTCAACAGTTTTACTTCATTAAGGGATAAAAAATCTAATAAGCTGATATTTGCAAATGTATTTGCTAGTTGTTCACATTTCATGCCATAAAGCATACAGTAGACATCACGATAGAATTGTGGTCTGAAATAATGTTATTACAAGTAAGCATTTATAAATGTTCATAATACATACTGTTGGTCATTGAATAAGGTTTCAATTTGGTAAGAACTTTCCTGTACATTTGTCATTATATTTTCAGCTTCTAGTGGAAGGATTTTCATCACATCTTCATGTGTAGCAGCATAAAATGCAGCTGTATTTCCACGCACATCAAATTTATAAAGATTGAAACCAGCGTCTAATAATACTTGTACAACTTCCGGTTTGTTGTCATTTACAGCCCAGAATAATGCCTAAAATATTACAGATACTTCAAATTTTAAAAATATTGTTTAACTGTTTACATCCCAGCCTTGATTATCTTCTGCTTTTGCATTACAACACGAAAGTAGCTTTCTAACAACTTCCACATTTCCATTACTAGCTGCAAACATAATAGCAGTTTTTCTGGTACGTGTTATGGCATCCACATCTGCGCCTTTTGCTATTAATTGAATAACAACCTCTAAACACTTCGATGCAGGTGCAGTTGATTGTGGACAACTACACGCTGCCATTAATACAGTATATTTATCTATAAATATATTTTGTATACATTTACAATTAAGACAGATTTTCGGTGACTGTTACCTCTGCTTCCATTTACATCAGCTCCTCTGTTAATTAGCTCGTGTACAATATGTGAAGCTCCAACGGATGCTGCCAGCAGTATTGCTGTCCAACCATCTCTAATCTCTGCATTTACTTCAATGCCTAAATCACTCTTAAATGTATTATATGAAAAACATTGCATAAAATAAAAGAACCGTAAATAATTTGATAATATTTTTACCTTGATCTAGAAGAGATATAACACTTTCAACATTTCCATTCATTATAGCAAAGAAGAGACCATTTAGTTTTTGTTCTCTAGATAGCTCCTGTGGGGCATTTAATTGTTGTGCTGCTGGGGCCACTTGCATGTCTTCCAAATCATTTGAATGGTCCTAGAATACAAAATAAAAAATTATGACAAAAATGTATTATTACAGATATAATAATAATTAAAATAAATGATATATTTTTACTTCAAAACATATTAATGTGTTAGTTACACATTACTTTTAATTTTCACATGAACTGTACCGATTTGGTACTTGTAACAAACTTATTTTTTGTTGCTAGCTGCTTTGGTGCATTTATGCAAAGTAAAATCTCAGTGTTCACTTTACAAAATAGAATAACAAAAATTGTTGTTAAAAGGATGTCAACTTACGAGGGAGATATAGCGAGGTAAATTACAATTATCCTTAAAATAAATATAAAAAATTGTCTTGTTGCTTCATTGGAATGCTATGCAAGAAAATAAATTGTGGCAATTTATTTGAATGTAATCACCATATCCAAAAAAATGAATAACAAATTTTCATTTTATATTTATTAAAATTTCCAATCTAAATCTTTTTAACTAATAAAAGATTAATAAGTATGTTAATATAAATGTACCAGGGTTGGGAAAAATATACATAATATGTAAATTATTGTTATATGTTTTCTCTGCATCTTATGTACATATATGATATGTACAATGTGTATCATATACAAAAACACCTCGTCATATATAACCAGATCGGTAAAAGGGAAAGGGGTTTTTTTTAAATAAATTGGTAGTATTTGGAATACATGATTTGTGAATATTTATAAGTGATCGTGATATATTAGAATCTTTAAATAATAAATATACACTATTACACCATCTAGGTACAATTAGGAAAATGGCAAAAAGAAAGTGGATGGAACTTAACATTAAAATATGAGCTATGACTACTTCATTTGTAAATAGATTTTATGTTTCCTATATATAGCAAACAAATTTAATTTCAAGATTCACTCTATACATATATCTATCTTATTACAAAATCTATAGTACTTCTTTAGTAAACATTTTAGTGTGATGATAAGCCAGGTCAGAAAGTTGTTAAATGTGTAGGCTTTAGTAGAGAATGGATATCTGGGTAAGGTGACCAATCGTCCTCCTTTAGGGAGGACAGTTCTTCTTTTGTAAGTACTGTCCTCCCTCGAAAAGTGTTCTCCTTTTTGATATTTGAAGACTAATCTGTAACTCTCTGTATTCGAACGATGCCGAGCCAAGCTGCTATAGAGCGTGTTCTACAATTATTTGAGTCTCTCCGTTTATATTTTTAAAGTTTAGACAAATGTCCTAAAATCCCGGAATCGTTTTTCAATAGTAAAATATCCGAGATATTAATGTATTTTGTACATAATCAAGCTTCTATTTTTCACAATACTACTCTCCAGCTACAGAAGTTAGTCTTATTTTGAATGACTTTATCCTTCACTATAAATCCCAATTTGAAGAAAATTTCTTCCTTTAATTATAAAAAGAAAATTGTCAGACTTAGAGGAATCAAATCCAGGCATAACGGAAAAGCTTATCAAAGAAATACAGAATTTTTACCAAACATGTTTTCAATATAACGAAGAATGGTCTGAAACAAACATCACCGGAAATAACAGTTTTTAATGGTATTTTTCGATTTCATCGCAAGTATATTGGACAGATATTGAATCTTGTATTGGATTTTTATCTAAAGAAATGCCAGGCATTAAAACAGACAATTGCCTCTTTGAAGAAATTAGAAGACTGAATGTATATTCAAATTCGTAAAATTAATATACAGGGTGATTTATACCAGGAGGCGAAAAATGAATATTCGTGTTTGGGATGGGATTGTAAGCAAAACATGCGAAGTAATTTTTTTTCGATCGGCCTTTGTTTTGAGGATATCGAGGTTCAAACTTTTGAAAGATATAGTTTCATAAAAAACTGGGAATAGATCATATGAAAACTTTAATTAATCACTGTAACGGTTACACAGAAAGAAAAACAATTACTTTAACTTACAACGCATGTTCGAAAAGTCCACCGCCATACGCGATGCTAGCCTGGCAACGTAAAACCACTTAATTATAAACTGAAGCAAAATCGTCTTGATTTTCAATTTGAAGTACAGCATTCATAATTCTGTCTCGTAATTGCTCTTCATTGTGAATTTTCTCTGCATAAACTAGTTGTTTTACGTGACCCCGAAAGTAAAAATCCTGTGGATTTATACGTGGCGACCTAGTAGGCCACTGAACTGGACCGCGCCATCTTCCATTGTCTAGCCATTCTGCAACAAGTCTTGCAGCATGCAAATGCGGTGGCGCACCATCGTGTTGATACCACATCACTTTGCGCAATGCAAGTGGAACGTCTGCTAATAACTCGTGCAAGTGTTTATCCAACAATTCCAAGTAGAACGCAGCATTTAAATGATGCAGCAGAATTTGTATTGGCAGTAGACGAACGTTGAAAATCCCACACTACGTGTTAATCAAAAATCTGTGTTGAAAACGATGTCTTCTAAATGCGTACGGATTTTGTACTGACCATACATGCTCATTGTGACAGTTATTGATACCGTCCCTGGTGAAAGTAGCTTCGTCAGACCACAAAATGGAACGAATGAAGTTAGGATCTTGCCCGTGCTGTACGAGAAGCCATCGCGAAAATGCTAATCTTTGTACTTCATCTGCTGGTTGTAAGTGATGGACACGCTGATAATGGTAAGAATGCAACACTCCTCTGTTTAAAGTCCTCCAAACGAAGTTTTGAGAAACTTGCAAACGGGTTGCCATTCTTCTGGTACTAATACCTGGTTGGTCAAGCACTGTATCAATTATTTCTTCTTCTCTTACAGCGTTGTATCGTAGATTTACACCACCAGTATGACGATTACCAATTCCACATTGTCGCAGTCTTTGAGATGCTTCGGAAAATATACGGCGAGATCGCTGACGTCTATTCGGGAATCTTCTTTGATATTCCCGACAACTTTCTAAAGCATTGTCGTTACAAAACCCGTAAATAAAAATAATGTCGGTATATTCTTCATTGCCGAACTGCATTCTTGACAAAATTTGTATCTTTTTTACACTAACTATTAAGAGCAATACTATGTGACAATTGTCAACAACTAGTAAATAGAGTAAATAGTAAATAAGTCTTTTGTTTCAAAGCAATTTCCATGGCTTACTATTAATTTTATGGACAAAAATTATAAGTTTAGAAAAGTTCAGGCCTCGATATCTCCAAAACAAAAGCCAATCGGAAAAAGTTATTTCACATTTTTTGCTTACAATCCAATCCCGAACAGGAATATTCATTTTTCGCCTCCTGATATAAATCACCCTGTATACAATAGGAAAAGCAACACGTTGAAATTGATAAAAGATGGGTTGAAATATTCAGCCATTTCTAAAATGAACATATTCCATGTGAAAATTTATTTATTCTTGTTCAATTTACGTTGTGCTGTCCTGGAACTAATCCAGCAGTTGAAAGAGTTTTTTCAATTGCTAGTGATTTTTGGACAAGTGACAAATCGAGATTGAATGTTGATACTCTAGCTGCAGCATTTGCCGTAAAATTCAATATGAAGGATATTTCTTGTTTTGATATTTCCTATATATTGTTAGAAGATGATACATCGGCAGAAAATATTCATTCAATGGAAAAGTATTCATTTAAATAATAATTAATAGGCATGTAAGCATGATTACAATATAAAATGTTTCTTTTATTTACGACATTGTTTTTCAATTTATTTGTGTCCTCCTTTTCTTTGTAAAAAAAGTTGGTCACCTTATATCTGGGAAATGATACTTTCTTCTTCTTCACCTGCGGTATCCGTTCCGGATGTTCGCAATCAATGAGGCAATCTGGACTTTGTTGACGGCTGTTTGGAAGAGGTCTATTGTTGTTATCGAGAACCAAGTTCTTAGATTCCTCAGCCAGGAGATGCGCCTGCGTCCGGGTCCTCTCTTTCCTAGTACTTTACTTTCTAGTATCTGTTCAAGTATCCCATAGCGTTGTTCATTTCTCATGAGATGTCCAAAATCTTGCAACTGATTTTTATGGTTTTCACGATTTCGGTTGTTTTATTCATTCTTTACAGTGCTTCAACGTTCGTCACATGGTCAACCCAAGATATTTTCAATATTCGCCTGTACGTCCACATCTAAAAAGCCTCGAGTTTCTTCACTGATGCTTCCGTCAGCGTCCAGGTCTCAGCTCCATACAACAGGACAGAGAATACATAATACCTTAATAGTCGAATTTTTGTATTTAAATTTAGATCTCGAGTCTTAAACACTTTTTTCATGTTAACAAATGTTCTAGCTTTCTTAATCCTGTACTTAATTTCGTTAGAATGGTCCCATTGATCATTGATCGATGTACCTAGGTATGTCATTGACGTTACTCTTTCGATTGGTTGGGAGTTTACTATTAAGGGTTCGGATGGAATTGTATTTCTACTAATAACCATGTATTTTGTTTTTTGTATGTTCAGTTCAAGTCCGTATCGTCGACTGATCATTTCAATGTTTGACATGAGTTCTTCTAACCTTCGAAGCTGTTCGCGAATATGATCGCATCGTCCGCGTATCTAATGTTATTCATTCTCATTCCGTTTAATAATATACCAGCAACTATGTCTTGCATAGATTCGTTAAATATTTGCTTGGGGTAAATATTGAATAGCAGGGGTGACAAAACACATCCCTGTCGCACGCCTCGTTTTATCTCTACCTCGTCTGAATCATCTCCATCTATTGTAATGTATGCGGATTGATTCCAGTAGAGGTTAGTTGTAATTTGTAGATCTTTGTCATCTATGCCAATTTTTTCCAAAAATTAATAAGTTTGTCGTGTTCAACTCTATCAAATGCTTTAGGATGGTCTATAAAGCAAGCATAAATATCGACATTCACATCTCTGCAACGTTGAAACAGAACTTGTACTGCAAACAGAGCCTCTCTCGTACCCAAGGCGTTGCGGAATCCGAATTGCGTTTCACGTAGCTGTTCTTCACAGAGTTTGAAAATACGTCTGTGTATTATTTTCAGGAAGATTTTGAGATGTGACATAATGCTAACTGTGCGGTAATAGGCAGTGTTTGACGCTAGATTTCTTTGGTATGGCGATGAAAGTTGATTTAGTCATTCTCTGGGTATTTTCCTGAATCGAATATATGATTAAAGATGCTAGTTATCCATGTTGTAGCATTATCGTCAAAAAGTTTTAGAATTTCGGATTGGATTCCATCTTATATTCCCTTATATCTCGTCTCATCCATAATATACAGAATCTCATCGGTCATCCATTGATGTTTTTTAGGCTTAGTTGAAATGCTACGAATACAATAATATTTTACAAACGAAATTGTTATGTCTAGTTTTTCACAAACATGATAGAAGGTAATACATTTTAAATAGAGTAATAGCAAGGAGATCTATATTTACATTTCACACAGTATAATGCTAATAATACATACTTTTATAAATAGAAGTTCCAATTTTTGAAATTAAACAACAGCTCAATTTTTATATTTTTAAATCTTTCAGACAATATCCTTTCTGGCATGGTTTTATATGGTTAATATACTGCTAGAAATAGCCTAATAACGAGATTTTACTTTAACTATTTCTTCAACCCTATTATGTTTATTTACTTAAATGGGTGCCATATGAACAATAGTCAGTTGTGTCAAAAGTTTTGTATACATGCAAATATATGGATTTAGGCGTGTCGCTAGAGGGGTGGCACTATGCTGTGAAACTGCTGTAGAACATTCCAGATGCATTTAGGAGGTTCATAGCTACACATGATGCACAATAGAATAATGGTTTGGACTCACATAACCAGCATGATGGACCAAAACCAATACAACATATGTTGTGCACTTGTACTGATGCTGTATAGTACTGTTAATTAGGTAAACACATGCTCTTTCAAACACCTCCATGGAGTAGCACTCCACATGTACTCAAAATAAACTGTGTAGAGAAATAGAGAAATTTACACAATTAAAACTTTTATGCACTGAATATTAAATTTTAAATATACCATATATGTATGTAATTATATTTCTTCTTTAGTGAGTATACATTATGTCTTATTATTAGTGATAATGTAAAAAGTCACTTACTAATGTCTAAATACAGGATTTGCAACCTTCCCAGATAGACGAAGGTTCCATTTTCCAGAAATTATTGCAAATGGCTGCAGTGTCATTAAAGACTACTATGTACCAAAGTTTAACATATCAGCGGGGTGTCAAACTCATTCCAGCCACGGGCCGTTTTCTAGCAAGCAAAATCTACGGGGGGTGCACGATATGTATTTATATTGTTACTTATGCTGCTCTTCAAAATTTATAGTTTTTTCAATGGGTATTTGTGTAAATATTGTAAAGGGAATAAATATCAAAATTTAAAAATAATTTGTCTTGTTCCAACCATCGACTGTAATTAAGTTAACGAAAAATATAATAAAATATGCAGAAATAATAATAAACGTACATATAATTTTGATATTTATCATTGGTCATTGCACTTTCTTGCCACAAACTTGACATGGTTTGCTTGCTTGATAATGACTGAGAACATACAACTTTCATTAAGGCGGAAAGATTCTCATCGGTTAGTCTTGACCTGTGCGCCGTTTTATTAAGTCTCATGCACGAAAACAATTGTTCGCATAAATATGTGCTTCCGAACGAGCACAGAATTTGTGCAGCAAACTTTTTAATCTCTGGGTATTTTTGTCCTAAGTAAGAATAAATATTTGGAATTCCAACTTCTCTGCATTTTTCTTTCAAAATTGAGTGATTTTGCTGATCAATGAGTTCCATTTGTAAGAAAACAGGAGCTTGTTCAACTTCGAACGAAAAAATTCCCGCGAAAAGAAAAAACATTGTCTGTTCCCTCTTGAAATCTTCGAAGCGTTTATTAAATTCTTCTGCAATCTTCTTAATTTTATTCGAATATTGTGAAAAAGTACAATTTTGATATTGCGTTTGGAACTGTTCACATGTAGGAAAGTAAGTTAGGATAGCGGTTTTCAAGTGATTTTCCAGCAGTCAATTTCTGTACAAAACTTGCCATTGTATTGTATATGTCCGTAATTAATTTATCTTTTCCTTGAAGTTTTAATGTTGAGACTATTGAGATGTAATATCAACTAAAAATACCAAATCTTGTATCCACGCCGTATCCTTCAAAGTTGATACATCCCCATCTTTCATTTCTAGAAACATTTTAATTTTTTCTAAAAATAAATAAAAACTCTTCTACACTTTGTGGCAAGATAACAAATTGACTTCTGTGTTGCACGGAAGTTCTTCAAATTCCGACTCTATATCCTTACGAAATGCTGTAAATTGGCGGTGATTTAGTCCTCTGGATCGAATGAAATTTACAGTTTTCGTGGCAGTCTTAAGTAACATTATCTGTTTTCAATATTTTTGAACACAGAACTTGCTGATGGCTAATGCAGTGGAATGACTTCAAATTTGATTTTTTTTTTGGATGGATATCCTTTAACGGTTTTGCCAATCTGTGGTGTTTCCATGCATGGGGATCATTTCTAAAATCTCTTCTGTTATTTTGATATTTCCACCACAACCACAAAAGAACACAACAACTTGTACGACATCTTGTAAAACACAGGACTGTTGCAGATATTTCACGCAGTTGTTCACTCAGATTGTCGGCCACCTCATTTATTCTATCTGACACTGTATTTCTCGATAAAGATATATCGCCAAATAATTGCATTTTTTCGGGACGGACGAATTTAGCAGCCTTTATCATACAATCTTTGACGAATGCACTGCCTGTAAACGATTTTTAGTATTTTGCTAATAAATAACTACTTTCATAGCTAGCTCTCGTTAGCGATTCATTGTTTTTCATAGTTACTCGTCTTCCGAATTTTACCGAAGTCTTCTTACTGTCGCGGTCCGAGTAGATTCTTACGCTAGCTACTTGCAGTACATACAAAGATTGTAAATTATCCAAATAAATTTTTATATTTGCATAGTATAAAAATTTATTATACTTAGTATATATAACTTGTTGCGGGCCACAAAAATGTACGACGGGGCTGAATGAGACCCGCGGGTCGTCAATTTGACACCCCTGATATACGGGATATTTGTAAGTACAGCAGACGCTCGATAACGTAAATACAAAATTCTTATATAGGATCAAATGGAACGCCCGATAACGTAAACAACATGTACAGCTTGATAACGTAAACTCTTCTTGGCGACGATCAGTCGCCGATTTATGTAGGGGATTCCCCTCTGCGACACAGCTGAGTCGGTCAGATGGGTTTTTCTGATGTACATACTGACTTTCAGCAAATGTACATACATGACTCTCAGCAGATTATTTGTAGGAGCAGCGCTGATTTCATTTTAGTCGCTGTTAAACTTAAGCCAGGCATATAGCATGCGTTTATGCATTACGACTATAGCATCCACATCCAATAAAAGAAAGTGTTTAAGATTGAGTGACAAAGTGAAATTCATAGACGAGGTTGCACTAGGTGCGGGAGTGACACAATTAGCAAAAAAAATATGGAATATCGAAAGCAACAATCTGTAAAATTACATTTTACAAAGAACATGCGATACATTTGGAGGCCCGGGAAAACGATATACTTTAAAAAATGCGAAAGCATCTAGAATGGAACATTGCCTGTATAAATGGTTTTTAAGACAACGGGACAACCATGTCCCAATTAGCGGCGAAATAATTAAAGAGAAGGCTAAACTGAAGGGTCTAGGACGTTTCTACTCCGCCGGTTCTTCGCCGCCAGTTCATCGCCGCCGTTTCTACGCCAGTATGTTTCTACGCCAGTATGTTTCTACGCCGGCCGATTCTTCACCGGCCGGTTCTACGCCGGCCAATTAAAAAATAATAAATTAAAATAAAAAGAAACACATTTTATATTTCCTGAACAAATTTATGGTATTTGTTATTATTACAAACGAAATAATTCATTAAAATAAAAAGAAACACATTTTATATTTTCTGAACAAATTTATTTCAATTATTTAATATTATGAACTAAATAGTAACTTACTAGCCTAACCTAATCTAATAACCAAAAATATTCTTAATACCCTGCAGTTTGTTTTCATATTTAACTGTAAATTGCTAATACCATTCAGTTTCTCTAAAATTTTATGTAAAGTGTAGGTATGTAGGGTTACAGAATAATATTTCTGGCGTAGAAACGGCCGGTGTCGAATCGGCCGGCCTAGAAACGGCGGCGATGAACTGGCGGCGAAGAATCGGCGGCGTAGAAACGTCCCATTCCCTAAACTGAAGGAGACTGAAAATTTCGTAGCCAGTGATGGCTGGCTACAACGATTCAAAATAAGATATGGAATTCAACTGCTTGCTATATCCGGTGAAAAATTATCAGCACAACCACAATTAGTACAATCGTTCAAAGAAAAATTAATGAAGAAAATCAAAGAGCTAGATTTAAATATGGAACAAATTTACAACGCCGACGAAAGCGGCCTTTATTGGAAACTGTTACCGGAGAAAAGCTATGCTGCATCATTTGAAAAATTTGCTCCAGGTAGAAAGCCGGAAAAACAATGTATAACCTTTCTTGCATGTACTAATGCTAATGGTTCACACAAAATAAAGCCAATGATAATAGGAAAAGCAAAAAATTCGCGCTCATTTAAAAATTTTAATATCCCCGTTGATTATGATTGTTCAAAATCCGCTTGGATGACGCGCAATATATTCCTGAAATGGTTCCACAAGCGCTTTGTCCCTCAGGTATGACAATCAATCTGTAATCACAACTGTTCTATACATAATTTAATGATATTCAATTTGTAGGTGAAAGATTTCCTAAGCAAACAGAAGCTTCCAATAAAAGCGTTTTTATTGTTAGATAATGCACCAAGTCATCCTCCAGGGAACAACTGAGGAGCACGGATGGGTCAATTTTTGTCATGTACATGCCGCCCAACACAACTCCGTTAATTCAACTACTGGACCAGAACGTGATAAGACTCATCAAATTATACTACCGAAAATTTCTACTTTCGTGTTTTTATCAAAGAATCCTGAAAACATACCCGAGTCTTTGAAACAGGTAACATTACAAGAAGAAGCAGTTTTGAATTTGCACATGACCTGGAATGCAACAATTCAAAAATCTTGGAACATTCTCTTTTGCACCAGTGATGAAGATGATGTTGCCTTAAGCGTAATTAGGGAACAATTGCGATCCGATGCTGATGTACTTGTAGTGCGTCGTCGGATGTTATTGATTTATTGAAAATAGTGAATCCTAAAGTTCTTTGTACACCATTTGATATTAATTTATGGAACGAACATAAGCAGATGAATGATGTCAATGAGGAGGAAGATGAGGGCAGTGATGATGAAGACCTTCCAATTGAAGTTAGAAGAGTAGTGACTGACAAGCAAGCTATAAAAGTTTTTAACCAAGCTTTGGATTGGGCTGAAAGAAAAGAAGTATCAAACACGCATATTTTAGTTCTATGAAAATTACATGCAATTACATACAAGTCATTGGAAGACATTGCTAAGCGCAAATTTACGCACCCTAAATAGCAGCTTATTTTTCTTCACATTAAAAATATGTATTACTTATCGCTGCCAGAATAAGTTTTGTTTTTTTATTGTGTTATTAAATGTTTCTTTTAATAATTTGCTTATTAATAAAATCAGGCTCGCTAATGTAAACATTTCGATAATGTGAACCCACTCGGGTCTGAATTAGTTCACCTTATCGAGCGTTTGCTGTACTATTGTTTTAAATGCGGTTATATTATGTTGCCGGATGTTAATTCTGAACACCAACTTGTAACATTTGCTTTTTAAATGGACCACGGTACATATAAAACAAATGTTAGCTGGTTTTAAAAGTGTAGCACAATCGAATTATCTCACCAAACTTGTTAAATCAGTTGCAAACTACAATAAACATCAAAAAGATGCTCCTATAAAAAAGGGGTCTTGCAGAGACCTATTTTTAATGTGCATTCTGAAGATCTTTTCAAAGCCGAAGCCAATATCATTGTTATAAATTTTTTTAAAGGGCTAGTTCCGCAAGGTCGTTGCTATTCATAGCTTATGTAGTGATGCGACGGTACTGCCATTTTTGTTTGTGGTTCAGAGCTGTAAAGTTTAAAATATCAAGTAACATGAACCAGCAATGCATAGGAAACGAGTCTAAACACTAAGAAAATAAAAGTTATGTTTATAAGCAGTAAAACAAAAAATTAATGGGGATTTGTATAAAATAAATAGCACTGTACAGAGTGTCAACAATTATGTACCTCGGTTGCAGGTTTGTTGAAGTTTGACCATTTACATAATATACCTAACAATTCACACACTAAAAGTAGAAAGGATATTTAACTAATTCAAAAATGCCCAGTATAGAATGAGGTTAAATATACAATGGGTCCAAGTTCTAACATGTTAAGTCCCTTTTGTTCTATATGGAGAAGAGGCATGCACACTTAAACTGCGTGGGCATGCAAAAGAATATAGGCTTTTAGGTTTTACCTTCCCCAAAGAATTTTTAACTTATAACTTTAATAGTGTATATATAAAATTATAAAAGAAGGGAAGATTAAATATTGTTAAGGCCATTAGGACCATTACAGTTTACTATGCACGGTAAACTAGCTACAAGAAGCAGAACGCAGAGAATCCATCTTATCATTAAAAAATCTGACAGTGGTTCAGGATGATCAGTATGGGTTGGTTCACAGCTGCGGTATATAAAATCAAGTAGGCCTAAGTGAATGTCGACGTGCTTGAAAGATGGTGCACAGGAAGACGGTTATTAATTTAGGATATTGTAAATGTAGTACTTACTGACAAAAATTCATCCAAGTCATCTTCATCACTAGAATATCCAGCCGGATATGCCATTCTTAAGTTTGAATTTGTAAATTGTTTTAAGGAAATTATATTTCCCCTTGCATAATTTTAATTAGAATCATAAAATGTAAACAATTTTACTTTATAGGTTAGTTTCTGCTGCTCTACTAAACTGTTCTAAACGTAACAATTGCTACCAACTTTTAATCATCAACTATTTAGTTCCTCATTTGGGAATATTGTGAAGCATCTGAAATATTCCGTTCCTTCAGCAAATAATGACGTCTTACAAGCCAGATGAGATTTATAAAATTTATTATGACGCAAAATACATGAATAGGACACAAAAAAATACCTCCTTCCTCTTTGGGTTAATACATTCCTATGCTGCGAAGTAGGCTGTATCGGAATTTGACAATAGGTATTATTTTTGAAATTTTGTTTTGGTGTATATGTATTTGTCACATGATTAAAACAATGTAATTAAGAGTGGCTCAGTATTTATCGTTAGCGGTAGCAAAAATTAAAAACTGTTTTCGCGAAGTTATGGACCTTACTGTAAGCAAGTCTATAGTAAAAGTTTTATATTAGTTTTCATATCTTTCTTAAATAAGTTAATAATATTACTAATTTTTTTATTGGTATATATTATGTAGCAATTACACTGGGTACTTTATGTACAATTTAGTGTAATATTTGCTCATTCTGGTCTGATTACCTATAATCTATTCACGATTGATTTGCCATCCAACAGGCTGTGGAAATCTGGGGGAATGTGTGGTATCATTGAAAGTTGTCAATTAATTAAGTTGGGTTATGCTAGTTTTTCTTGATGGAGGTTATGTTTTTTGAAAGCAGGCAATGTTGCCAGTGGAGCTTGTTTGTTCATTTAACGTCCGCCTATTTCTGCTCAATATTGGTTTATAATACTTAGATATAATAA